>JAGDQP010076048.1:0-10099 GCA_022664845.1 Lepisma saccharinum
GCTGGGTGGCGTTAGCCGCGGGGTGGCACAGCCCTCTGTTAACGGTGAGCATACGCAAAAGTACTGTTTACTCAAAAGTTCTGTGAAGTACCGGATGTGTTTTCAAGTGTACTCCGGAAGTTGCCACAATTGCTGTCCAGCCGTCCGGGTATAGCTGAAAAATTCTTGTTCACAGCCCTGGCATCATATGATATGTCTGGAGTAACGGTGGTAATGATCCGAAGGAAGGCTCGACTCGAATTGTGCTAGATGTCTTTCGCGCTTCCAGTGCAGTGTGCATGTATGTCGAATAGGCCGTGTTACGGACGCGAGCTTAGTGATTACCATGTGACAGAGTTATGTGATAATTGTGTTGGATTTGTTAAAGCGGTATAGGATATTACCGATTGGTATAATATGTAAGATTTCCGGAGGAGAATCTGTTTTTGCTATGGAAAAACATGCATTTCGCTGTAAAAGGAAGTTTGTCAAAACACGCGGAAGACAAAACCATACAGTTTTTTTGTCGTCAATATTTTCAGGGACGTGGTTTGGTGAGGCACATTTATCATATGTAGTTGTACGTTTGTTAACGTATTGGTGCTTAGGCATTAAACCATAAATAGCTGTCAGTTTGCTGGAAACCAAAAATTTCTGAAAAAAAAAAAAAAAAAAATTCCGAAAAACTATCCTCTGCGTCCTTAAGGTAAGTGTTTGACGTTCATTTTTTTTAACATTTGAAGCTGTGTGATTTAGTGCTCGGAACTCCTCAAAATGCTAAGTTTTGCTTTCTGTAGCCATGAAAGAGCCTAAAATGCGTGGAAAATTTGAAACAAAAATCGTACAGTAGAATTTATGATGTTATTGTTACATCAGAAGTTGGACTTTTGGAACTTTTTTCTTATTTTCCAAGCATTTTAGGTTCTTTCATGGCTACAGAAAACAAAACATAGCATTTTGAGGAGTTCCGAGTGCTCTAAGCCAGAAGGAGTGCTTGTAATGAATTACCATATACAGGGGTTGGACAAAAAATTATAAAACCTTTGAAAAAGTGTGAAAATCATACCTAGTATGGTGTGGGGCATCCTTTTGCGTCCAAAACAGCTTGGATCCGACGTGGAATGGACGTATACAGTTCCTGAATCGTGGTGTGTGGAATGTTGTACCATTCTTCCTCCAAAACATGCTCCAGTTCCTTAAGGGATGATGGTGGAGGGTGATGGGACCGAACACGCGTTTCTAACACAGACCACAATGGCTCAATGATGTTCAGATCTGGTGACTGTGGGAAACAGGGGAGGTGTGATAGCTGCTGGTCATACTCCTCAAACCATGATTGCACCGTTTCTGCAGCGTGACAGGGTGCCTAATCATCTTGGTAGATGCCATCACCATCCGGGAACAATGTGTGGGCCATGGGTAGAACTTGGTCCCTCAAAATGACCTCATACACCTTAGCATTCATCATTCCATGCAGGGCTATGACGGGACCTGCAGAAAACCACGATATCACTGCCCATACTGTAACAGTACCACCCCCATGCTTTACAGTTGGGCGCAGACAGTCTGGATCATAGGCCTTCGACGGTGTTCTCCATACGTAAACACGACCGGTTGTTGGAAATAAGGTGTAGGACGATTCATCGGAATACATTACGTGTTTCCACTGATCAAGCGCCCACTGGATACGCCGCTTCGCATTTACTGCTGTGACCAGAGGTTTGGCGATCGCGGCCCTGCCATGAATTTTCATTTTATGAAGTTCCCGTCGCACTGGTTTTGATGAAACCGGGTTCTGTAGGCCGGAATTGAGTTCAGACTTAATTTTCATTGCAGTGGTCTGCTTTTTAGCTGCTACAATCCGTTTTAATGCCCTCCTGTCCCTATCGGACAGGATTGTCTTTCGACCACTGTTGTGCTTTGCAGACGTTGTTTGCCCATGTATTGTGTATGCCTTCATGACATTGGACACAGTGCCTGTCGATACCCCCACAATGGTCGCCACTGTTGTCACCGAAGCTCCAACCAGACGGGCACCAACGATCATGCCTCTTTGGAAGTCTGTCAGGTCGCCCATTTTACCGCACCACTTGCACAGCACGACACTCACAGGTGAACTGGGGACTGCTGACATAAGAGGAAGGTCCACATGACACATTGAAAACAAAACACGATCGGCAACCGCAACACGTGGTGTACAGTGGCGGGCCACACTTACGTGTCCTGTATGACGTGTTTTTAGATTTTTTATCCAACCCCTATATATATATATACAATGATACAATTTCATATTTGATTCCCAGTCTAAAAGTAAACAGTAAAGTCATAATTATTCATAACATTACAACTTATGTAGTTAGGCCAGCCATCAGGAAGTCATACAATTGTAGAAAATAGTTTTATACAAAATTACACAGTAAAAGGATATTCTCAAAATTTGGATAAAATTCTGACTGGGTATTTAAATTTTCACTTAGGCAAGGCACATGTTCAATGAGTGGAATCCTGCCTTCATTATTCCCGTCCACAAAGGTGGCCATTATCTCCACATTATCAAACTATTTACTATCTTTAATACCCTGGCTATACTATCTGAATTGTGAACAGTACAATTTGAAACATATTATTAAAGAAGAGAAACATGTCTTCGTAGCAAATAGAACATCTATAAACATAGCAAATACTGAAGCTTCCTACTAAATATTTCATGAATTCTTCCTTAATTAAAGACTTCTGATTCAATAAAGTCTCATTGTGGTTGGTAATATTGATTATATTAGTTATTTTCTTATTAAATACACTCCAAACGTTACTACAATTTCGCGGAAAGTCATTTTATAATTCCTTGAAAAAGTTTTTTCATGCAGCGTCCTGGATATACGTCCTGGGTATATATTTGCGTAGTAATGTGAATTTGCCATAGAAAAGTTTTAAACCCAGTTTATTTCGTAATTAACAAATTACATTGATTTCTTATCATTTTTTTTACTTCGTTGCTCATCCATAGATCTTAGTAAAAAATGTGTGCACAGTCTTATGCACAATTTCGGTATATAATGGTAAAGGCTATTATAAATTCATTGATATAAACCTTCAGTAGAGCCTTGTACATTATGATACGCCTGTGAGTTTACATAGCCCTGTTGTTTCGTAAGATCAGAGACAATGGCATCAAAATTAGCATATGGGAAATAATAATAATTCTCTATGTTTGAGAAGGTGGAGCAGAGTTAGCAGTATTTGATAAATCACTCACTACGTCACACTCAAACAAAATTGTAAATGCAGGATGATGTCGATCAACTTTGATCAACTTTATATTATTAGAAAGTAACCTGACACCTTGTATGTTTGTTAACAAGATATCCAATACTGAGTTAAGCTACTGGTCGTAAGGTTATTTATTTATTTGCTCTTGTTTGATAAACTGAAGAAGTTCCAGAATGTCATGGGCCTTATGCTTAGTCAAAATATAATGACTTGTGTTTTTCCCAGTGTCGCAGTCAATTTTTGGTGTATTAGTATCGCCTAGGAGTATAATTTTACATTGTTTTTCATAACACAAATCGTTAACCAATAACATTAATCCTTGAATATTAAAGGTGCAGTATATTATGGAAAGTTATAAACTGGTAACATAACATCGGAGAAACCATATATCCTCCTACTATAAAATCAAGGTCTTGGAAGGGTATTGTAAAACTGTTAAAGTTAAGCGATTCCTTAACCAAGGGTGAGCAGTCACCACCTTTACGTTTACCTATAGCGTACGTTCATCTGAGCTTCGGGAGTACGCTCGTGTCCCTTCGGAACCACACCTCGGTAAGGTTGAAGATTCGCGGACTCACCTAGAAACACCCGAGAAACGTGTTTTCCTTATGCATGTCGACTTTTTGAGTCGATTTATGGCACTCCCAACCGGTGCAAGTGCACCGTTCCCGAGATATGACAGAGACATCGTAAATACAACTTTTTGGACTCACCTTGAAACATCCGGAAAACGTGTGTCCCTTATGTATCTTCACCTTTAGAATCGATTTATGGCACTCCCAAACTGCGCAAGTGCACCGTTCCCAAGATATGGCAAACATGTCGCAAATATTACAGTTTCGAACTCTCCTAGAAATTCCCTGAAAACGTGTGTTCCTTCTGAGTCGATTTATGACACTTTGGACTGGCCCAAGTGCTCCGTTCCCGAAATATGACACAAACGTCGCAAATATTATTTTTTCGGACTCACCTAGAAACAACCCAGCAAACGCGTCATTAAATTTTGACCTGCTGAGTCGATTTATGGCACTCTCAACCGCTCAAGTACACCATTCCCGAAATATGACACACTCTCAAGGTCAAAATACAGAAGGAAACAGATATTTCCGAGTCCTTCTTGCTGGTTCAAGGAAAGTAATATTTGCGACATGTGTGCCATATCTCGAGAATGGTGCACTTGCGCTGGTTAAGAGTGCCATAAACCGACTCAGAAGATCAAAATACAAGAGGAATACGTTTCCCGGGTGTTTCTAGGTGAGTTCGAAAAAGTAATATTTGTGACGTGTGTGTCATATCTCAGGAGCGTTCCACTTGCGCCGGTCCAGAATGCCATAAATCGACTTAGAAGGTCAAGATACATAAGGGCTACACGTTTGTCGGGTATTTCTGGGGAAGTTCGAAATCTTCAACATTACTCACACCTCATTTGCGTCATAGGCGGATAGCGCATAGGAAACTTCTTAAAAGGTGGTGGGAAATAATTGAATGTGGCCTTTTGGATAAGATTTTTTGATAAAACAAACAATTGTTATAGTCTACGGTATGTTGCCTATAATATGAGTCAGAGATTTGGCTTCAATAGGTAACGTACTTTCAGAGCTATGGCCTATTATTTGAGTTTTATAGTGATTTTTTTATCAGTAAGTTTTATGGAAACTTTTCTGATTTACCAAGAACTTTTGTTTTCTGTACTGCATTGGCTATAATATGAGACTCGTTTGGTTTCAGCAGCTTCAGTACTTTCTGAGCTACGAGGAAAATTTAATTTTACTACCAATGTATCCATTTATTTTAGTACTAGAGGCCTATGTGCTGTGTGCTAGAGCCGTGATTTTCAGTGTTGGTCAGTGTTATCAATAAATTATCCTACTGGTGTCGACAAACTGCTTTTTCAATCATTCATTTGAAGCATATGGCGAAAAAGATATAATAATGCATAATGTCGTTTTATTGGTTTTATTAATGTAAACTATTACTAGCTTTAAAATCTGCACTAACATGGACTTTTTAAATTACGTGCAATTAATTATATTCTTTTGAATATGCAAATAAAATAACCCAATTTTAACTTGTTCTGCTAAGCTTTCATCCATTATCCGGCTTCATCCATTCTCTTCAACATTCGTTTTCGAAAAAATATCAGTCACGTTAGTTGGATGGTGCGGTAACTTGTTCTCGCGCAAAGTCGCTTTTAGACTTCCAGTGAGATCGCCCGTAAGATTATTACTATACAGGTTTATTATACATGATCGATCCGATTAAGGAAGCTAATAATAAAAAAAAATATTACAGGTGGTTTGTAGCATGTTGTACAAAAACATTGCAAGCCTTTTTGACACAAGTTTCATAATTGTCCATGTACAAATGGCGCTGGAATCCTAAACAAGTACCCTAAAGCACCGACATTTTTTTCAGACGTTAAGAAAGGTCGATTCCTTATAAACTAATAAGATATGTAATACGACTTTGTAATTGGCGTAAGCTTAAGAAAAAAACATCAGTATAAACTTCAAGAACGTAACAAAGTAACCTAACAGAAGGAAGGAACAGGATAAACTTAAAATTTTGTGGATTATATTCACTCATGTCCGGTCTAACCACCCTTCCGATTATTAAACACCCCTCTTCATGTTCAAAGAAACTGAAAAAGTGATAGCAAATTCGGACAAGTAGAAAACGCTAATATTGGTGGGGGTAGTGCTAATTTGTTAATAAAAAATTTTCCATGCGAAAGATTTTTATAAAATCATTTATTTTCTAATCTGATGAAAAATCGACGATTCTAATGAAATAACTGAAACGACTGCAGCTAATCAAGTGTTTTTTTTTATTTTATAACGTATATATTGCAGACTGTAACAGTTTTTCTTGTATAAAAAGATTTGCATTCAAACAGCAATAATAAATTATTTTCCCTATTGAAAAAAAAACTATGTGCTATCCGCCCATGACGTCACTGTCGCAAAAACAGTTAGAAAACGATTCCGAACTTTGAAAGTGCCTCATGAACATACCTACTCGCTTATTATCTTGTACGTACCGTACGCAGCAGTGTTTCTATCCTTCCTTGTATATAATACACTTTGGAGAATTGTGTAGCCTTCTGTGTTCAAAATCAAGTTTCAATAAGTGCAAAATCATAGTGTTATCCACAATAATAATAATAATATTTGTAATATTTATACCGGGAGTAGACAATACAGCCACAGGGCCATAAGATGTTGCCCACAACAATATACAAGATTGAGTACAAAAAACATCGTTTACAAATAATATAAGGTAGAGATACAAATAAATGCATTTTGTATTGGATTATTAGATTTGTAAAATTTAATTTAATTTTAACTTTTTCCAGCCAAAATGAGTTCAATATACAAAATTAATAACTGTTTAATACATTTAAAATACGAAAAGAAAACAATGTAACACCTGCTATCATAAAAATTTGATTAAGTTTAAAAAAAATAACTGATTCTTTAAATATAGATCCAAACTGACTTTGGAAGATTTGTATATACTGATTAAATTAGTTAAATTGACCAGAAAGGCGATATATGGTTCATGATTCATATTCGTTAACTGCAGGGAATATGTTTGGCAATGCAACGCAGCAACGTCGACCGATACTACGCTTGACTTATCTGTCCTCACCCGCCAGCCTGCCCGTGTCTTTCCATTGACTTTGTACCTCACGGCTGAATAGATATTGTAGCCTATTCCTTTCCAGGAAATTCATATGTCCTAATAAAGAAAATTATTTTCAAATACTTCTGGTATGTTCGGGTGTGTGTGGTATGATTAATACCTTAAATAACTTTTAAATAAAAAAAATCTGCTTTTAACAGAACTTAATGCAACAAAAAGTAATTTAATCTATTCAGATAACAGAGTGATTTTCACTGTTCTATTCAGAAAATCTTGAGTTTGAATTACTTATCGCAATTATTTATTAATTATTGGCTTTTAGGATATTTTGTCTCAAAGCTGGGTAAGTGATTGGGAAAGATGTATAAAGCTGTTCTCTCCAGCCCATTTGATTTTGTGTTTAATGTAATATTACAAGCGAAGAAATAATAAAAGCTGGAGGAAGAAGAAACAAATACACTAGGTGTATTGTCGATGTTATTGCTCCCACAGAAAATCAGACTTTACTTAGCGAAATGGCAGGAAAAGCTTCAGATGAAAGTGGAATGTATATGAACATAAATACAAGGGAAAAAATGGAATTGGAGGAACTAAAAACCACAGCAAACATCAAGATTCAAAGGGAAGAAAATAAAACAAAAAATATTCAGCTATTTTGGAGTCATCATGTGTTAAAATGAAGTGTGAAAAGGCGATTAAGGCAAAAATGGCGGTAACTAAGATAAAAAATATTTTCCCCGTTTGAGGATCAGAGTTGAGAAAAAAATAAACTTTCGCCGTGTCTTTCGAGGGACAGAAATGTAGAATGCGGTGGGTAAATTTTCCTCAAATCCAAAGACGCATGTGGGGCAAAAGTTGCCTAATAAACTTTGTAACCAGTATGAACAATTTGGACAAAATCGCTGAACATGTTTTGCCATCGCCACCTTGGTTTCACTGTTTGTTTATCTTATGGCTACTGAACGTTTTTGGGATATAATTCCTGTGGTTCTAGAGCTAATGCTATCATTGGTACGTCAACGCCTTTGTATTAATATATTCTATAAAAGTGAGATTTTAAAACAAATTTACGCAAAAAAAAAATATATTTATTTGTAAACTTTTTCGCAACTATGAGTGACAAAGTTGCGTTGTTGCAATTGAAGAAATAAATTGCAAAACACCCAAAGGCCACCGGAATATATTTTTCAGAAGGAACAAAAAAAAGTACAAGCTTTCGTATGTTATCTATCCTATGAAGCTCAAATTATTTTGTGTTAAGAATGGCTTGTGTGGTGTGATTTGGATGCAATGTTTATGCAAGTTGATAGCCCTTGGGCCATAGATACTGACGAACAGAAAAAATCCAAATACGAAATAAAAGCAGTCTTGGGATGTCTTTCAATGCAGGTCTTCATTTCGTGACATCCTTTTTTTTTATTATAGTACCAGAAAAGAAACGCCAAATTTAGTTAAGAAAAGAAGATGGAAGTTTGTTCTTTCTATTGTTGTCTAATTAAAAGAAAGATTGATAAATATGTTATGTCAATTAAAAAATTACAAATACACTTCTCCTCACCCCCGCACGTAAATTTATTTGAGTTTAATTTTGGTGTTGTTTGCCCAAATCGAGCGGTGGTGTTTTCAGCTGCCAAAACGAAATTTGCGTTTAAGATCTGCAACAGGGTAGCTCTACATATACGGTACGTTCTTTATTTCCAATAACAAAGTGTGCTATGCCGTGTGTGATAGTTACAATTGTTTAGAAACAGAATCTGCTTTGTATTTTTAAACGCGAAAAATTGAAACTGAAGCTTGCTACAAACGACAAATACTTAATTATCGAAATTTCAAGAAATAGAATCCAGCTTAACCTCACAATCAAACATATAACATGAGCACAACCCTCATGCCCAATGTTCGGACTTCCATGCAATTTAAACAGAATTCCCTACCGTCTTACGCTGATGTTATTATATGCTACAAATAGGTGAATTACAATCGCAAAGTATCGCAAAAATAACCTCGAATTAAGGAAATTAGCGAACAAGTGTCGGTTAAAAAATTAGACCATCTGGAAAACTGCCTCCATTCACGTTATATCTCACCAGAAGATTCTAGAACTTTTAAGTCGCACCCACTAGCAATATTTGTCATTCCTTAATGTATCGTACTTAAGAAAAGACAGAAGAGCAATGAAAAGAACAAGAGAAAATGAAAGTAGACGTTATATACAGTCTTATGTATATCAGTATATTTCTAACACTTTTCTAGATGATAACGGTCACAGTTCATCGTCACCAGCTACCAAACCGAAATAGACTCTAATGCAGTTCATGTTTTCGACTCAAATCACCCTTGTAATTTATCTCAAACTGAGATTCCCAGCAAACCGAAGAAAACATAAATAATCTGATCCACTGCCTCTTCCTTCGCGTCAGCTGTACTTGAAGATGTTAGATTAATCTCGCCTGGTAACACATCACATGAAATCGACAAAAGTAAAATAAGAAGAGTGCGGCGAAAAAGTCGACAGCTCCATCTCGGTGAATTTTCTTCAATGTAGTTACTTCGCCTTTATTTGGACGCCAGAATATCCAGTACCTTTTTGCAAGTGAAGAAGGATGATAAATGTTACATAGGGATACGGAATGAGGAACATATAACCCTTGTCCAACAACCGGAAAACGAATACTTGGGTCATGTCACACCTCAAACAGTCACTTCTCGGGGAATCTGAAAAGCCATTGTTGAGTGTTGGAAGGCGTTTGGAGTGGCAAATATGCCAACTAACTGCCACTTCCCTATCGATTCAACCACTTAGATGGTGATACAACTAGCCCTCGCAGTTATTCAAGAATAATCGGGAACTAGATTCAAAACTGCGAGAACTTGCCTTTGGCGTCGTTCGTTCCCATTGAAAGCAATGTGCCAACTCTGCCTTCAGAAATCGTTCATGAACTAAGCCGCGACAAGAAATATCCGCACGAGATTTGTGAAGCAGTTGCTCGTTGGGATTCTTCCATCGGTTTTTCTAGAAGAAATTCTGCACCAGTATCAGACTTACGTCGGATTACGATGCTAAGCAGACTACTCGGGTTATACGTCAGCAAAGAAAACCCATGAGAAGAGCTACGCACCATTGTTGAGCACGTCTTGCGCGCATATGCACCGGTTTAATTTCTGACCAATTGCAACCTTTCCTGCAAAGATGGGTCAAAAGATC
>JAGDQP010076049.1:0-10099 GCA_022664845.1 Lepisma saccharinum
TGTGTTCTAGCTGCTGTTAAAGCATTGTCAGAGTAGTTAATTTCATATACTATGAAATACAGTCATCGATTACTAAACTTTGTTACGGATTATCCTTTTCTTCTTATATGGGTTCTTCTTCAAGATATGTGTAGGCCTATTGTATTTGAGTGGCATTTTAGGAGTGTAAGTCCCAAGTGCACTTATTTGCTTTATCTTGAGAAGCTGAATAGAAAGATTTGGTAAGATTTTTTATGTATTCTCTAATATTATGCAGCTCCATTTCTTTTCGCAACCTGGCTACTGGAACGAATCTATTAATTCCTAGTGTCAGTCTTATGGCTCGATATTGCACACTTTTAGGTCTGTTAATATGATATTTAACTGCATGAGTCCAGGATAAGGCTAAATAAGTTATAATAGGTCGAACTAATGCAGACCCTTCCTGGACTTATGCAGCTAAATGTCATATTAACAGACTTAAAAGCCTTACAATACTTAATACATTTTTACGATTTACTTTTTGTGCATTACGAGTTTAAGATCTTTCTGTAAACAAATTTCTTACAGTAATAGAATTTTAGTCATGATTACAAACAATTATAATAATAATATAACCAGCATTTTAAATTAAGCTCAACTTTCGTTCAATATAACGTAATAACGTTACTTCAAGCTGCCTTCAAACTCTGCTGCTATCTACTGACCACCAAACTTATTACTACATGACAATCACATCCTTACATGTATTCTCTCTCTTCCGGGTTCTACCACCAATTTCATAGTATTTTCGTGCATTCTTGACGTAGCATTCAATTCTCATCTCTGCTGAAGTTCATATTTGGCACAAAATAGTTCCAAATTCAAAGAAAACACGAATATAAACTGCACAATACTCTGCAGCGCATGCGATTGCTGCAGCTTGACTGCTCTCCGAAGGAGTCGTTGCAACAATTGCTAGCGACACCATGCGTCCAACGCGCAAACCAAACCGGCTTCACTTATTTCCCTTCAACGTGTCAATGCAGTGGCGCGTGCAGCAGTTGCTTGCGACAATTGCATGCAATTATCGTATAAACGAAACTGCACCTTAACATTGCTTCCACAAGTTGGCATTTGTGGCGACCAAGCGACAAGATCTTCTCCCATGCTGCAGAAGCGTCGTCTGCTAGTTCCCTTCATTTACTCGAAGTTCTCTCTCTCTCTCTCTCTCTCTCTCTGTGTGTGTGTGTGTGTATGTGTGCGTGTGTGTATGTGTGTGTGAGTGTGTGTGTGTGAGCGTGTATATGTTCCTTCATGTTTTCAACAGCGAAGTTACCACAGAATGCTGAATCTCGCGCGCGACTTTCTGGATATTGGAGTGACTCCTTAGCGTCGGAAGATAGACACCAGAGCAAATATTTAAATTCGTATGCCCACCTCCAGTCTAATCCAATGTGGACAAAACTTTCAGTTCTAACTCAAGTTTATACGCTTCTTATCGCTGTGCAAACTTTGTATGTAATAGAAAATACTGCAAAGTATTTACTTTTTTGCAAGAATTAAGGCATGAATAATAAACGGGCCACACAGCGACATCAAGCGTAAAAAGCTGAGTTAGAACTGAAAATTTGGTCCATATTGGTTTAAACTGGAAGTGGACAAACGAGATTAAGTGTCCTCTCCTCTTCCTGTCTTCATATATTCGTGAATTTTTGGCAGCATCAGCAGTCAGTCCAGTATCACTTTTAGACAGAGGTCATTGCGAGCGACTCATGTCACTTTAATGGCAAAATCATAATTGTAAAGCTATGGCATTGTATCGTCCTATTTTAAATGCTGTGTGTATACATTGTTACGCTCATCAAGTGAATCTATTTATGAGGAAAGCTGATTTCATAAATATAAATGCAATATTTTTTCCTCAGATTTGCAAGGCATGTGTACTTTTTTCTCGTAGTCCCCAGTCCCCGTCCCCATTTTAAATATTTTTCAAAATATTTCAAAAAACTAATAGCACTATCAAAAATGTAAGTTCATAGCCCACTAGAGCTTACAAATTAACATGAAATACACTGGACTGCGATCTCGAGATCTTGTCCATTGATGAGCGATACGTTTTCAAAGATTATGATGTCATTATTTAATTGAAGTCTCCACACTCATCAATCGACAATATTTCGAGATCGTTGTCCATTGTATTTGATGTAATTTGTAAGCTCTAGTGGGCTATGAACTTACATTTTTGATAGTGCTATTAGTTTTAGAAATATTTCGAACAATGTTAAAAGTGTGTGTGTGTGTATGTGTGTAGGTGTTGGAGCGAGGAGCCCTTTTATTGAAACTTCCTGCCCAGAAGCGTAAATACTGTCTTTGAACATAACGAGGATATTATTCAATGCATAAATAAGATAGTGAAGATGAAGGAAGAGAAAAATTCAAACACAATCCACCGCCCTGAAGTACTCAAAAAACATTTATTAGCAGCCATTTTAATTTCTGGATTTCTTTTATTTTTTATTTATTTTTTATTTTTTTAGTAAAATAATGTTTTTTGTGGAAATTTTGTTTAATCAACTTCAAAATCGAGAAATTGACCCTTCCTTGGCAGAAAAGGCTATTTTCCACCTTGTTTTGAAACAAATATTAGGCATATTAAAGACCAGCTTGATGATTCGAGTGAAATAACAGAAAATACAAAAAAGGTATCAAAAAAGAGAAAGAGTGAAATAATGGAATGGGTAAGAGAAGCAAAGGAAGTATGCGAAGTGATTACTTGCGAAACAAAATCCTTACGTTCACATGACACGTTATGGCAGCCACGCTGTTTACTCGAGAGAAATTTCCGTGTTACTTTTGGAATTTTCCAAAACAAACTGTGGAGAAATTATGTTCAATTTACACATTTCTTGACAAAGAAAATCTCTGTCTTCACGAACTGTCTCCAATCCATTCGGCAGAAGAATTTCGATCAATGTCAGAAGCTGTGGGCTTGTTCGACTTCATCGTTCAAAATAGCTTAGAGAAAACGTTTAGTGAATCTTCAAAGTTTCTAAAACTGATATTAACAATACCAATAACAGTGGCACAAATTTGTAGTCATGAAAAATTATGACAAACTATAAAATTCTATTCTCAAAATTATAGCTACGACATTTTTCGAAGTTTCTCAAAATCGTAACTAATTGATTTAACTTTCCTTTCTTTGGTCACTTCTTCAAGATCAAAATCTGGTCACTTCTTCTTTTGTGTTTATGTTAGATAATTTAACACTACGTTGATTGATAAGATAAAATGAATTTTTATGGGCGGTAACAGCACTAATTACGTTGATTGATTCTGAGTGATAAGCTACCCTATCCTCTCTCACATAGTGAAAGTCCAGGCCCGCAGCTCAGTCCAGGCTGAGCCCCTGTAAATTTTCCTTGCTCCAATACAAATATTTAATTTTAGGTATGTTTCGTAAGCCCAAGCCCTTCTCTAATTTTTCTTGACCCCTACTCTTTGTGGCTGGCGGCGGGCCTGAGTGCAACACCCAATGGAGACAACCACTGGCCGCCACTGATATAAATCATAATTTTGTTAGGCATACAAAGACACTACGTCCCATCTCAAATGGAATAATGGACTGTTTCCTTTAAAACAGAACGTTAATAATAAGATTTATATAATTTCTAGGACAACAGACCGTTCTGAGAGCCAACATCCTAAGAAATCGTGACTATAATAATTTTCTAGTCAAATTTGGTTCGAAACCTGCGCCTGTGGACCCATAACAGGGCCTCTAAATAAACTCAGATGGGATTTCAAATATTTGCATTTTGTCCTAGGGCCATTAGTACATAATTTAGCAAACTTTGAGAACTCTCGAATCAATAGTTATGTATGTATAGCCCGTGCCTAGAAATCCTTGACTAGTTAAATTACTCAAATTAGTCAAAATCGTAACAAGTCAAAGTTCAGAGAGCTGTTTCTCAGCAAAATATTCTCGTACTAATTATACTGCGTCTGAATTGCCTTCGTACATACTTTAGTCGAAAGTTCGCGTTTAACTTTCTCCCGACGCTGCTATGAGGACATGGCGGGAAAAGGAAATTTCACCTCATGAAACAACACTTTGGATCCCTTTGTCAATTAATGGAGCCCCGAATAAACTCCGGTTGAAGTTTCAAACATATGCATTTTATTTTACGGTAATGGTACATAATATAGCTAAATTTCAAAACTCTCGGGCCAATAGTTGCGTAGATATAGCCCCTGCCTTTTAGTCAAATATTCTCTTACAGAGACCAATGATACCTCGTGGGAATCTCCCCAGAAGTACTTTCAACTCCCCCCAACAGTTTCTCTTTACTTTTGTTATTGCAAGAAATTGTCTCCAAAAGGGAAAATTCCATCTAAAAACTCCCTTTTCGACCCCCTTTAACCCTAACTGGGCCCCTATAAGGTGGGGGGTTGTAACTATTGTAATATATTTCGCCTGTACCCCTTAACAATATTTGCACTTTTGGCCAAATTTCCTTGAACTGCCGAGTTTTGGAGATTTTTCAAAGGTACATTGGAATGTTTTGTAAGTCCCTGTGACGCCACTACATCCCCTACGACGACCATCTTCTAATATGTTGTACAGAACTCAAACCATATTTAGTGTAGCGAAAATCTTCTTGATATCTTTTATCGTTCCCGAGCTGACGTCATAGTCCCGAATTTGTATTTGAATTTTATTTTAATTAGGAATCTGAGACTAAGGCCAGGTTAGGGTGGGGGAGAGGATGTTGGAAGGTAGGCGACCAGGGATTATTTTTAGATACTATCCCAACATTTGCGTGGTATGACTGAGGAAATATTCTAGAAAACCTCAGTGAGGATGGTCGGCCGTTGGGATAGATCCAGGATCTCCCGGATGCTAAGCCAACGCTCTAGCACTGAGCCACAGCCGATCGGTTCATAGTCCGGAAAGGGTTAAACGAACATATTATTTAATACGGAGGCGCTTTGGTTTTGTCTGTAATAAAACCATTACTTAGCTTGGTAAGTAATGGTAGCATAATTTTTGTTTTAATTAGAATATGTTGTAAATGTATAGAACTCAAGCCGATCTCTCTTTTTATACATGTTTTACTCATAAAATAGTAATAGAACACCCTACTTTTAAAGAGAATCTTAAAATTGGCTCTTGACACAAAAGTCAACTTTTTTTTAAGTTTTCGTGTATTTAATTCGTGTAATTCAAGTTATTGAAAATATTTCTTTCGGTTTTTTTCTTTTGTGAGTTAAAGTTGCATACAACCTGTATCCTAAGCTTGTCATAAGGTCGCTCGGTGATTATTCAGGAGGCAAGGATGTGGAAAGTAGTAGACAAGGCTTTAGTTATGATACGGTGTCAGAATTGGCCTAGTAAAATCGAGGACAACCCTGAAAACTTTCAATCTAGGATGACTTGGAACGGGATTCAAACCCTTGTACAGCCCTTCTCACTGTCGATCTAATTTCTGCTATATGGACTTTCTAATGGTAGCTGTTACTTTCTAAGCTCTGAATGATACACCTATTTAAAAGTTCTGTTAACGTCCTATATGTGTTTGTAAAATTTTAGATTTCATGAAACAATGAACGTTTTCAGTATCTTCTTCCGTAGTATCATAATGGACGGGTCTTATCACTGACAAACTTCTTACTTACTCTATGGCTTACGGGACTCACAAGTTCATCTCAGCAGTAACAAACAATCACCATCGGGTTCTATCCTTGATAAGATCAAGCCAGTTTTAATCACAAACACCTACTTCTCGAAGATCCCTTCTAATATTGTCCTCCCAACGGTCTCTTTCCCTCCGGCTTTCCAAACAGCCTTCGTTTTTCTCCCATCCGAGCTACATGGCCTGCCAATCTTAGTCTTCGCGATTTCATTGTTCTTACAACATCGGGTGAGTCGTACAGTCTGTGAAGTTCTTCATTATGCAGTCTCCTCCATTCTCCAGTCATCTCGTCTCGTTTCGGCCCGTATATCTTTCTCAAGTGACAAACTCCTAGACATGAAAAAGAGAATTTTCTGTTCCACAGAGTGTTCTTAGAGCGATAGGAAAGAAATAGTAATTTTCTTTTATTGCGATTTGCATTCTTCGGGCTTGTTGTTCTGTGTTTCTACATTTTAGCTTACTTCTGATTATGGTGTCGTTGGTATTTCTATTTGACAGTTTAAATTGTTACAGATATTGACAAAGTTCTAATGACATAATAAATATGTAGATGCCAAAAGGTAGTTTGCTTTAATCCAAATTCAGAAATTTAACAGCAGCTAGATCCCCTTTCTCAAGCGTAGTATTCCAATCTATGTTAATTATGAAGAATAAAATACGTGATACAAGACCTACTGAAAGTCAATCATTTTTTTTTAAATAAGGCGAAACAATACAGAAGTTTCTAGCCAGAGGGAAAATTAGACTTCAATTCAAAACGAATAATTTTTACATTTCTTTTTGTACGAAATAATATGTATTTTGTTTTAGTTTTAAGTATAATTACCCTTTTAAACCTTTCGAGGGTTTCTTCTGATTTAGAATTTGATGGGACCATTGGATTCTAAGATGTTTTCACTAATCGTAGTACAGTCCACGGTAATCTGAATGACTGAAGTCGGTCTATCCGTTGGAAAGAGATTCAGAACCATCTAGCGAGCCATAGGAAAGTAACGTATTTATCTAGATTTAACTATGAATTTAAATATCAAAACCCAACATGATCTACATAATAAAATTTAACCTTAGATATATGCAATACTACAGAATGGCAAAAGCAAGTATGCACGTAGACACGGACGAAATGAACAGAACATTTCATACAATTATAATTGTATTCAAAATTATGAATATGTAAGACGTCACACTGCCCAATCTGCTAACTTCGTAAACTTTCTTGACAACATTTTAACAAATTACGATCAGGATGTGCAATTGAATAACATAATAAAGCATATTTTGGTCTCTCGTTTCCAGCTGCTGGAAAGTTACCTTTATTTGTTGAGCAAATATAAACCGAACATAAATTGATAAGACCCTTTGATCAATTCCATAAAATGATCAAGCCTAGAAATAGAAATGTAAGTTTGTGACACGTAGGCCATTTTCCTCTCTTCTATTTCAATGAAAACATGCTTTAATGATTCATTTAAAAATAAAACATACATTTTTTTTTTAAATTTTCCGTGAAGAATAAACTAATTGCTGTACGTAAGAAACGACAAAGTTAAAAAATTCATTACGAATGACGTCAAAGCATTTAATATTGCCAATTCATTATGCATTGTTAAGGAAAATAAATGCAAGTTTAGACAGATCCATGACTGATTGCAAATTAATTAGGAGGAATTAGAATAATAAGTATCAATTATTTCTTATCTTTTCAACAACACCTTTTCATTGTGTATATAAATAAAGCTTTAGTGAATATGTGATACCAAACACCAACCAGGAGCACTTCAGTAGGAGCACCAACTTCAACACCAGCCATGGCCATTTCAAGGATTTTCCTCGCTTTCACTGTCTTATGTCTCGTAGCAAGAGTCCGATCAAGGACCGTATGTTATGATTTCGAGAAAGGACTTGGAAGCCTGGAACAGAATCCTTACAACACCGTCATTTTCGAGCAGTCAACAATTAGGGCAATAAGAAAACTGAAGTCCAGTGATGTTCCAGGCACTCCTGATGGAAGTGAGGGCGTGGCTGTTGTCAATCTGTTGAAGCAAGTATCAGGAGGAGCCGCCATCAACACTCCTGGTCTCAACATCCCCGGCGGTGGCAAAGTATCTTTGGATTACTTGGCAAGAGCTTATCTACCTGGAGCCAATGGAGTTCAGGTGTTCTACTTGGAGAACGCTCCAGCGTACCAGCAAGAGCTACTTACACTGTACTCGAAATCAGGTCCAAAAACTGATCGATGGTACAGCGCATCTACTGACATTCCATCTGGTCTTAAGCAGCCCCTTCAGGTAAGTAATTATTTAATTATATAGAAAAGTTAGCGTTGTTTTGAAATGTTTTAGGATTCTCTGTTTTCGTTGTTTAGCCGGAAGCTCATCAATTTATTTTGCACTTTTCCATTCGTTTTATTTATGACATTCTTTCAGTTTTTAACCTCTTAATACAGGGTGTGCATAAAGTTCGGTAACACTAAAAAATTATCGTAATGAAACTATTCACATTCCTACAACTAGTTGAAAGACAAAAATCGTAAGTTTTTTCGATTGTATGCGTTTCGCGTAGTTTAATTTTCGCCGCTAGATGGCGATAAATTCAATATGGCGTTTTTTTACTATAAATGAGTTTTGCTGCTACATATTTATAAAAATGAGTATAACAGATTTTTCTATGGGAATATGTAAAGCTCTTGGCCCCTTATCTTCCAAGTGGAGTTATGGAACTGGAGAGTAATAATTGAACATGGGCGATGGATCACACATACACTGTTCGCAATATGAATGGTGCAAAAAAAATACTTGAATGTATGTATTACTTACAATATTTCATATTTACAATACCGATTATTTTCTCAATACTGATTATTATCAGTATTACAATACCGATTATATACATTTTTGAAGATGTTACCGGACTTTATGAACATCCTGTATTTTTTTTTTTTTTTTTTAATCTTGAACACTTACTGTATAGATTTTGTTCCATGCATGTTATGATACATTTCAGATCTATTTTTCGCATTTAGTTTTAGCAGTATAAGCATATTTCTATACAACGGGTTAATATGTGCTTTCCAAGTCAGTAATGGTTAAAACAATAAACCATTATTGAGCCTGTTTGTTGATGAACTAAGAAAGGAAGATAAAAAAGTTTCCGGCCTAACAAGCAAGTAATAACGATAAGTCAGTGAGATAACACGTTATTCCCCGAAAGTACAAAGATCCTGCAACAAATTTAACCCTTGGTAAAAAAAAGAAAAGAAGAAGATTTGCCTTATCCTGTGACCAACTCTCTACAACAACAACAACCACTTCATCATTGAGCTGAAACTGCCTGCCTTTTAAGTCCAATTTCAATCTCGGGAACAGAAAGTTGTAGCTAGGATCTAGATCAGGAGAATAGGTGTTGATGATCAAGCACTTCGTAGCCTTACTGCTCTAATTCGGGCAATATTCGATGAGCTTTGTGACGTGGGGCGTTGTCTTGAAGGAACGTGATGGCTTTATGCAGTTTATCTAGGAGACTGCATTACTATTCGGCACTCATAGTGGAACCTTGCTGCAGATAAGCAACAAGAAGAGTACCATGACAGTAAAAAAAACGTCGCCATTACTTTGGTGGCAGAGTTTTCTCACCGGAACGTTTTGTGTCATGGTGAACCCTGGTTGCGCCACTGCATTGACTGTTCTTTGTTTATGAATCATAGTCGTGGAATCAGGTTTCATCCTTAGTAACCACATGACCAACAAAATTTGCGGAATCCCTTTGTAAACGAGACAAAATTATCTTTGCGGCGCGCACCGACATCTTCTCCTGCCGATTCATATTCCATACTTTGCGCAGGCACCAATCATTCAATTTGCAATAAAATTAACAACAGTACGTGCTCAAAATTTCATATCCTTGTAAATTGTATGATGAATCATATAATTACTAATGAATCATAGTATCACATATTAACAACATACTCCTTCCTATATTTAAATATAAACTTTAGGTGTATCTTTAGCATAGCTTGTTAGTGTAGTACACGTAATTATCGATTTTTTCAAAATGCAAAGTGGAAAGTCATTAACTAATTGCACCTATCTGACTCTTCCCATCAGGTGCTTTAGTTTGACATGTAGTACTTGCTAGGCCCTGGCCTTCTAACATCACCTCCGTCACTCTATCCCGGCCTAAAAACCATAAATGAATTAAACTTCGGAACTTAGCACTTGCGTTGCGTACTTTTATGGCGAAATCCGCCAGCAACCGACAAGATTCTTTGGTCTTTGCTCCAGTATAGCTGGTTATCAAACAGCTAGAAATGTACATTTATGTACGACAATATAAATATTATTACTGAAGTTAGCTGGTCTAAAGATCTACTAGTGATCGTATGTTAATTCTTATTAAACACTTTTACCACTCACTTACAAAACACCCACTAGATAATTGTCGAC
>JAGDQP010076050.1:0-10098 GCA_022664845.1 Lepisma saccharinum
ACAATTCAATCTTCAATTAAATCCGGGGTTAACTCGCTGAGAGTAGCGAGTTTATGGCTGATTTAACTACACATTTGTTAAGGTCTTTGTAGCTAAGTTGACAGTGTGTCAAACTCTTAATTTCGAGGATCTCTGTTCAATTCCCCGCCCAAATTTTCAGTTATTTTCTTCAAGAAATTAAGCACTATAGATGATGTTCGCGATTGCTTCTGAAAGAGATTTATTCCGTAAAGGGAGTAAAACACAAGACAGAGGGAGAGGGGAGCAGGGGGTGGAGACACAGACTGTGTATATATAAGCCTTAAAATTTCATTTATATCCATGTCCCCCATTTTTCTTTCCTTCTTTTCTCTTCTCTTTTTTCGCTCTTTCCCCGTCTTCTTCCATGCTTTCTCTCTCTCTCTCTCTTTGTGTGTGTGTATGTGTGTGTGCGTTTGAATAAGACAAGTTTTGTTGCCATGAATAATAACAGTTTCTGCATGATGTCCATATTATTATTTTCCTTTCCTTTGCATTCATGCCTATCTCTTAGAACTTAACGTGAATGGAATTTCTGACTATCTATCTCGTGGTTCTCAAAATGATGTTCAATGACTCAATTCCTTCTTCCCTCAAATGGAGGAATATCCTGGCATGCCCTGTTTTGGTGCGTGTTTGTAATGTGATATTGGTTGTCTAATTATTAGGCGTACAGTAAAACAATTCTCCTGGAGGAATATCTAGTATTTATTATAACTCCAATTTCCATTTATTATTGTAAGTGACTCTTCCATGGTTTTTCTATCACCGCCCCGATGGCGTAAACATTTGTTCTCATTTACTCCTCTCCTATGTATTTTTCCCTGTAGTTCCCTATTACATAAACTGAGCGGCCGTGGTACAATGGTAGAACGTTCGCTTAAAATTCGGGACGTTCTGGGATCGATCCCAGCGTCCGACTATCTTGGGTAAGGTTCTTCCAGGGTTTTCCCCAGTCCTACCAGGTACCTGCGTAGGTATCTTCAAAATAGGTCCTGGCCATCCACGTTATAACATCCTTTTCCTGAGATGCCTAAAGATCTTAAAATAAATTCAAAATTCAGTTCCCTATTACGTACCTTGTGTGACCAGCTGAACTTTACCAGCGTTTACCAGGTCTCCATTGTGTAAGTTTCCAATCTTTATCTTCATTAAATCGTTCCACATAACTCATTTACATCATAAACTGCAACTTATCTTTTACTAATCTTTTTACTATTACTCCGCAGGAAAATGCTTTGGTTTCGTGATGTCTTCGACATTCTTTCTTGTAAGATAGATATTTTTATCTGCGTTGTGCTAGTTATTGACACGCAACTATTTTATATCTTTATAAATTAGAATATTTCTTCAGTAGTGTGTTTTATACAATGGTACCTTCAACAAATGTGACACCATTCATAATCTGAGGAGCAGAATCTCGTTTTATTTGTCAAAGTTTTATGTCACTAGCACCCTCTCATCAACATGATTATTGTCTGAGAAAATGTTATTCGGAATATGTGGATTGTTTAATCCTAGAACCAACGAATTCTCTCCATGGACTGTTTAACACTATTTCACGGTACAAACGTTCATAAAGGTACTGTCAAGTTATCTTCTATGTCTGTAATTAACAACGTCAACTACTAAATTGCTGAAGCTTTTTCTAACGCTCAACCATTAAAAAGAACTAAAAATGAATGGGATATAATGAGAGACATGCTTTATTTACAACTCCCCATAAACATGCGGACCTCAGTTCGTAATATGTTTACGTTTTATAACTTAGAGAACTCATAACTGACTGCACTGCTTTTCTGTGTGTTGGACCAGTAATGAAAGCAATCATAGCTGCGGCTGCCCAGTGGGGAGGGATTGTACTCGTGCAAGGTTTAACCACAACATGTAATTCGCTCAAGTGGCAGAGCATAAGCAGAGAGAAGTTTGGTGTGTGCACAGTTTAAATGTCCAAGTAAGGCTAGACGCTTTTCATTTAATTATTTCTTCACTTCAGGGAAGAGTTTCATGTCAACTTGCAGGCCTGTCTATAACATGAGATGTTACGTACATTTCCTGTTGTATGCAAAGGAAAACTGATACGAAAAACATAAAGGCTGTGCTACAACAATATTTAAGAAAGATACCATGTTGAAGACAAAAAGATTGTGAGAACTATGCCTAATATTGGGAGACTTGTAATTGGCGTCCCATTTGCTCAACAACGTTTCACAAATGATGCTAACATAAGTAGTTACAATCATGTAAAATATTCGAATGTTTTCTTGGAAAGTAAGGAATGTTTAATTTTCTCGCCTTACCCATTTATTTTCTTCCAATCCGCGCGATCGTCTGTTGAATAGGCGCAAAAGTAATTCAATGTATGGGATTCAATTTTCACTCACAAATGTATAAAGACACACTTGACAATAATTTTGTCAGTCTATCTAGTGTAACGCTTGGATGATAGGTGCCACCATAATGGCCGTTACGCTTTCATATTTAACCCTTTCACTAGAAGGTACAATGGAAGAATATTGAGATCAATCTTTGGAACTAATAAAGCTTTCGGTACTAAGAAAGAAAGAAAGAAAGAAAGAGAATATAAGGAAAGCATTTGACAAACTTGAAACTTGATCTGCAAATAATAGGCTTCTGCTTACAAAGTTGAACACGTATGGCATGTCGGCAAGGTTGATAAATTTAATGAGATCATATTTATCCGATAGAAAGCAGTACGTTTCGTACTGAATGTCAAAATCTAGCTACTATAAGGCTTCATCAGGAGTATCTCAAGGCTCAAACTTGAGATCACTATTATTCATTTTTCTTATAAATGATCTACCGTTGGAGATAAAGCATTCCAAATGTTTATTATTTGCAGGTAATGTGAAATTATTCATCGAAGTACTTAACGAACATAGTTGTAACAAACTTCAGGAAAATCTCAATAATTGTTATAGTTGGAGTAGTAGAAATAAGTTGTATTTTAACGTAAAAAAAATCTAATACTATATCTTTTACTAGACAATGTAACTCAACAGAATTTGAATATAAACTTAATAACAATAAAATAGGTAGGATTAACCAGGTAAAAGATCTTGGTGTAATTTTGAATAGCAAATTGACATTTGAAAATCATATTGAGAAACTTACTAATGAAGCTTACAAATTACTGTGGTTTGTAATTCGGAATACAAAGGACTTTAACGATATTAGAATTATTATAACACTTTACATTAGTATTGTAAGAAGTAAATTAGAGTATGAATCTCTGGTCTGGTCCCCTTTCTCCAAACACTTATTTGAAAAATTGGAGAAAGTTCAGAATTTTTTACAAAGTACATTTTTTACAGAAAACTTAAAACATCTTCATATAAATAGAGAATCTCATACATTAGCCTACGGGAAGATTTTCAGTATGACTCCATATCTAAAAGAAGAGAATTAGCTGAACACATATTACTTTATAAACTGGTGAATGGTAATATTGACTGCGGATATCTGTTAGAAAAAATAAATTTCAATGACGGCAGACTATCAGTACGTAAGAGATTACCATTATACATACCGTTTTCTATAATATTGTTATACATGAACTCGCCAATGATCAGGATTTGTAAAAGACACAACGATATGATACAAAGAAATAGTAATATAGATTTTGCATTGAAATTTACAGATTTTTGAAATTTTATCGGACAGATATTGTAACGCTTGCAACTTACTTTAATTGCATGATTTGAATAGCAGAATATATACCTTCAGCTAAATCTACTACGAAAGTAATCTAAAATGTGTTCAAATTTATATATTATCTTTGATACTCAATACCCTTGTACATTGTTTTCATAAGATAGCTCTGTTTTTGCTTTATGACATTGTATGCCTAATACACATTTTTTTTATCTTAATTTGTATGTTATCACAATTTTTATTCCTTTCAATACTTACTTTGTTTTTTCATACTTATCTTTAACATATTTAGTAACTTTTCTAATCTTCTTTTCCTACCTCCATAGTTTTTAGTAATATGGTTATATCTTGTATTTCAACATCATGTTTTAAATTGTACACCTTTGTACCCTGCAAAACCTACAATAACTGAAGATAGCTTTCAGTTACAGGTATTAGTTAAATCAATTAATATGGATTTTACACCAAATATCTATATATATACCTATGTTGAAATTACATCAAGACAGGTAAATATTTTTAATTAGATTATTGGACTAGAAACTATTTAATTTTATGCAAATCTAGAAGGCAAAGTAATTTATCATTGTTCGAATTTTTTATATAATCTTTGAACATGTTACCTTGTATATCTTCTTCACTCGTTACTCCTGTTTTTCATCTTAATATAATCCAATCTTCATCATATTACCAATATTATTTTTGTGTTCCTTTTTACATTTTTCTTTCATATTTTCTCTCTTATTTTTAGAGTGACTTTTCTACCTTTCATTTTTTTGCATTCTAGTTTTAAGTAAATTGATTGGAGCAATTTATTCGTAGTCTTCTGGGATTGTGTATTTTTGAAACTGCCTTTGAATCCGAGTAAGCCCTCTACGCGTGGTTCATTGCTTCCAGTATATAAATATAACGTAATTCCAAACCATCATTCGTATGCTATACAAAATTAACGAAAACAACAATGAGAAACAAAGTTCAGTGTTTGCCAGCAGGTGCATTTCATTTAACACGTGTCGGTTACAGCCAGATTACACACATGACTAACCTCAACGTATTGCTGTCATGTTGTATTCGTATATCTTTGCTAAATTTTATGGGGAAATTGTTTTTCGCCCTCTCTGGTTGAGTGATGATACGTTGTCCAATACAAGCAGTCAGTGATCCTGTTGATAATTGATGTGCGAGAAGACGACCTCAGCTACAGTTGCTCTGATAACATATGTGTGGAAAGATATATTGAACAACACAAATCACGCCATGTCAGGATTTTTGCTTCTCCAAGTTATCTTTTTTACTCCCAAAAAGATAATGAAAAGAGGTTTGATTTAGAAGCTAATATTTCGACATTAGAGCGAAATAGTGCTTTCGATTAAACACATCCCTGCCCGTGATTTCACTTCATATCTAAGGATAGAGAACATAAAATCTGAAAGAGCAATTAATTACATTTAAAAAAAACAGCAAGATAGATCTTGAAAATAGAATAAAATATAAAAAAATCAAGTACAAAATGTAATAATACTTGTTTTCCTGCTCGTAAAGCCATTAAACAAATTATACGATGCCTAATGATTTCATGTAATTTAAGCACAATTTACACTTACATGATCATGAAATTTTAGTATACTTCTGACACAATGATATAACCGAGCATCTAAGTTCAAGCTCAGTACAGCATTCCATTAAATCGGATTATAACAACATTTAGAACTTGTATTCATATTACTAAACACAGATAATTTCGCTTATAAGGCAATGACCAATATATATAGAGTTTCTATACTATATCAGTGTCTTCCTCAGAGAAAATCATCTCTGTCACCTCTAGATATATACATTTGACATTGCCTTGTCAGCAAAGTTATCTGTGTTCATTAAATCGTGATGTTAGATTGCTTTTAATCGGCTGGTGTGGTCATCATATTGTATATATTTTAATATTGCAGTTCTCTATTCAAACTATAACATCCTCGGGTCATCATTGAAACTTTGAGTTAAAATAATTCACCTAAACCTGAGCTAAGAGCACCAAAGGGGCTATTCTTATTACAATGCTATCACTTGCTAGTAATACATACTTCTTCTAAACGAGAATAATTTGTCAGTTTTAACATTCTGATTTTTGCTACTTAGATTACCACAATTACACACTGTGCCTCGCTTTTCGATGGGAAAGGTCCCCTATTCTTAACAGGCAAGGTCATATGGCAGACATTAGAAGATCTATTATAAGTTAGTCGATCAAAACTGCATATGTTCCTCAGATAGAGCGAAATTCTCGTTCAATGTCTCACAATATAATAGATATAAAGCTACAGATGCTACCTTGCGAATGCTTTTGTTTGTTTACAAAGAATCAAATTCTTTATTTTTAGATACTTTTCTTTAATTCACAATGGTTCATCATGACCTCAAATCTTGCAACCTTAATGTAACTCATTTCCCAACGTACAATGATAAAATTTTGCACAGCGGCGTGAGTCGGGTGACAATAAACTGTTCCATTAATACTTTCATATATTTCTATACATTTATATACTTTGAAACCATATTTTATGTTTTTGGTAAGAAATTCTTTATCCCAAAATAAATATCTGCCCGCAATGATGTTGAGTTTGACTGTTTGCAGAATATTTTAGGGTTTGTGTGACAAGATCAGATTGAGAGAAAGCATCCGGAATACCGAAATAACTCAAAAGAAATTAATAAAAAAAATATTTTTAAAATCATAATTTTCTTAAACATTTTGTATTAAAAAGTTAAAAACAATGTGTATAGATGACTAAGAAGAGAAGAATGGGGCGCCAAACGAAGAATTAAAAAAGTGACTGTATATGATACAGCGCCCCACGTTTTCCTTCTTAGTCGTGAATAAACAAAATTAGTATTATTATTATTTACTTTTTAGTACGAATTGTTTAATAAAAGTATGTTTTAGGAAGTTTATTTCATTATGTTTTATTTAGAACAAAGTGTTAGGTAATATTATAAACCAACGTCAACTGGTTTGGCTTAACAGGTTAAATTTAACTTCCAGGTACAGAGTGATTATTCTAAATATTCCAGCTACGAGTATTTTAAGAACATCATATTTTAAGTGCATAATCGTAACACGAATGGCTGTCTGGATATTATTAAAAATCCTGAATGTTAAACCTACTAAAACTCATAAAATCATTATTGGCGTCCATCGTTAAGATTTAGTATTTTCCGCTTCAGTTCCAGAAGAGTTATAAGTATGTGGAGTTTGAGAAGATTGCAAATTATTTTCATTTTGTTTATATGTTTTTTGTATGAAAGGCATATAGTAAATATTTTACCTATTTTTTCAGTATTGTCACTTGATCTTCCTTGAGTAATATTCTATGATTTCCTTTAACTAAACAGCAATAAAAGAAGAGGAGAGTCTTGGCACCTTAACACGTCTGCACTGTTGATCATCGACGAATAAATCACAAGCTAAAAGAACAGAAACACCACGGAGCAAGGGAACCATTTATAAATTGATTAATTGCTAGCTTCTGAAAATTTTGTGCAACGATTTCGCTACTTCAGCTCCATCTGTGGTTCCACAAGAAAAAGAGGACCCAGGAGAGAGGATTGTTCTTTATCGCAGTAGGAGTTGGAGGGATCAGTTCCTGATTTACAGTATTTAAGGGTAGGAACCATAGAGAGAATCGTTTAGGATGATAAACAAGCGGCAATAAAGCAAGAAAGCAAAACAACGCTGCGGAGGAAAGAGAATTAATATCTCGTTGCTTCACAGCGGGAGGTACTGTCCAAGATATATACCACACAGAAGATGTTTTTGTGTTCGTTTTTACGTTGGTTTATGTTAACAAAATCTCTGTAGACATTTGGAAATCGCATCAGAGACTTGTTGACACAACAATGAAATAATTTTATCCAGTTGTTGCGACTCTACCACTCCCAGTGATAAATATATTCCTATTGAAGGCATGGAAAATATTGCCAAGGTTTTTATTTTAACTTTGCTTTTGTGGATCAAGATGAAAGCAAAATTTGTTATCTTATACTCTATTTCGACTTTGCATTTAGTTGTACGATTGAGGAGCGTAGAGAAAAAGGATACAAGTGCACTAAAGTAAAAGAAAAAGGAGCTCAAGTTAGAATAACAAGGCAAATTTTTGGTACAATATTAAGACTTTTTAAATACTTTACACAACAAAACTTCATTTTTTTGTATAAAACATAGATGAATGGCTTATTGCAGAAAGGTACCTGAGTCCCAGTTTCGAGATATCGGAGTTAATGGTATTTTTGACTTCCCTAGTTACAGACAGGAGTATCACATTAGTATATAGACAAGAAAATGCACATTGAAAATTGTACCTTAGCGCAGAAAGGTACCTGCGTTACTGACTCGTGTACTTTTCTGCAATAAACGTAGCTACTCTGTAGCAACGGACTCTCGTCCCTTTCAAGAGAGAAAGAGAAATAACTGTGTGGAAAATAAACTAGGCTCAGCGTGGTCAAAATATTGTCAAACTTATTGACACCAGTAACATTATTGATTTCGCAACGTTGTGGCTTCATGTCTACAAAAAATGTGGTATCTGTGGAAACTAACATCTTTTCCTACAAGAATAGGCAGTATTGTCAGATTTCCGAGTATCATTACTTTGAATACTGTGTTGAACATAAAGGTACTGTCAAAATTTCCGAATCGTCAAAGGTTTGATCTCTCACACCTTCTGTCTTTTCAAAGGTGCAAGAACTGTAATTCCTATGCCACTGTAATGTAATGGACTTTCTCCTCAAAGGCAGAAAGACACAGAAGCAAACAAGGGGGCAAGTGGCGCCATATTGCCGAAAAGGAGACCAGTGGCGTTCTGTTACCGAAAAGGCGGCTTACCCAAAATTTCACATAACGTGCCAAGACCTACCTGGGAGACAAGCCTACATTACGTCACAGAAGAGGTGACAAAAAAAAAGAAAAACCGCCATCGGATCTTTAGATAAGCCGGGTACCTACCCATCACTGCCTTGTTTCAGCCAGGACTATCGAAGACAGCAAACGCACTAGTCTAAAACCGCGAAACATGCATGGTAGAAGCACGAAAAGAAGTGCCAAAAACGCAGGAAGTTGGCAAAAAGCAGAAGGCCCCTCTCTTGACTGTATTATCAAATTGGAGGTTAGGTTGTGTTAAGTTGAAAAATGGAAAATACATACGAAATATTTGACAACGAATTTGGAATATCAAATTTAAATTTCTGCCTAATAGCTATTTGTAATTAATCGTTTCCGTAGAAAGAAATGTTATGCTTCGGTGATCGTAGAAATTTTGTTTAACAGGGCTAACAGTGCAGAAGGTCTACCATATTTGGAAATTGAAAATAACCTAATTTTCTTTGGAAGAAATGTGTGAATTTTTTTCTCTGCTCATAGGCAGAACATTCTGTAAACAATTAATTTACCATCTGATATGTGAAATTAACAGTATCTTTAAAAACACGTTTTCGTGTGCTAAAGGTTCTCATCAGGAACTTTCTTTACGTAATTCAGCGATCAGTCTTTTACATTGTGTTTGTTATTCCTAAACAAGAATAAATTATGTTTTACCAAACATTCCTTGTGCTAAGGACTTTATTAAGAAGTAGGTAGTTTATTATGTCTGTGGTGTTGCTGTAAAGGTTCCCAACCTTTCGCTATTTCAGTCCGCAAAGTTTTATTTCATGTGTATATGTGAAAGTAACTTCCGATGAAGTAAAGTTTGATATTTTGATTCGATGCTTCAACAAACATTAGTAAATAGTCAAATCAGTTGAGCTTATCTAAATTTCGTGATTTATGTTAATTAGTTCGCGGCTGCGTTGAGCCTTGTACAGCTATGGACATAAAGCTAGTCATATTATTAAAGCGTCATACGTATACAACAAGTGTACAAGAAGTACACAATGCAATTAAAAGTAATTAATGTAATAAAGAGAGCTTGTTCTCCAGTTTACCAAATGGGCTTGAAATGTTTTGGTTCATTCCACCTATCATCTGGAAAAGTTTTTCAAGATCGTTCCTAGGCAGGAAAGCTTCAGTAACACTTTCCTTTGAAGGAACTTCAGTGTTCACTGGTTCTCCACCTACCGGCATACCAGATTCCTTGTCCTGTCATTTTTTGCATTGCCAGTCTAGGCCAGTTTCAGTCAAACGGCCTCGTTCATTACGCGACTTCTGTACCCAACCGCGATTGAACTTATGGGTACATTTACGGCAGATTATCATTGGATCCGTTGTAACGAAGTCAGCAGCTCAATTCTTCCTCGTTCCCGCTCACCGTCAGTCATTCTATCACGACAAAACACAGAAATAAATCGATACTGGGATATACTTACTAACACCAAATTTATATATATATATATATATATATATATGAGCTCCTGGGTAGC
>JAGDQP010076052.1:0-10098 GCA_022664845.1 Lepisma saccharinum
TGTCGTATGGACAAAATGTCTTTGGACGAAACGTCACCCGGCCTATACGAAGCCTTAAAATGTGTTTTCCAGTGATAATGGTGCCAGTGCAACTATAATTCTATATTTTCTATATACTTTTGTGACGGTGCAACATTTAAACAGTATGGTGGATGGAAATACATACGACATAGTGGATAGTGACGAGTTTCACATAACACTACGTTTATATATGAAATTCTTTTTTTTGGTGGGGGGTATGTAAGGGATATCGGTCAAACGGAGTACCGTATCTGGTTATTCATAGTGACATGTATATAAACGGCAGAAGTACTTTCATATGAACTTTGCAGGTTATATGTTGTTATGCTTCGTAATTATTAATAAATACATACATAGACAATATGAAAAGGGGGAAAAACCGACGCATGAATAATAATACATAATATGTCTGACATGTCTCATAATAATAAGTCTAACATGTCTGATACTAATTATTCAGCTAACTCTCAACTTGTATGTAATATTATAGTTATGTAACCAACTGTAAGTTTCAGTTGTGTTTATAGCGCAGGAAAACTCTTCCGGACTGTATGATTGGAAAACAGGAGCTTCAAACTGCATGGGCCATCACCTCCCCTGGAAACGTGCTGACATATGTAGTTGCTTAAGCTGCTCATTTCCCTAAAAGGGGAAAACTGGTTTTAATATATGAGTTGAGACAAACAGTGAACAAGAGAGAGTCAAGGGATACCTTCCAGTAAGAACACTTATACGCTCCGGAAATTGCCGAACTGTAAGCCATGCAGCGCGAAGGAGGAAGAGAAACGTTTTTTTTTTTCATTTGCATATAATCGCACATGTCTTTTGTATAAATTTCATAACAAAATTACCAGGTGTATGCATAAGTAGTTTCCGGTTTACCTAAGAGATGGCGCCAGCGAAAAGTGCGCAGTGTATTCATTTGACACATACATAATTATGTTCGTCTCACATTAAACTACAAACACACACAAGTTGAGTCCGCCAAACACTAGCGTCTTTGTTTTATCGTTCAGTGATCATGTCGAAGTTTGTGCCTGAAAAAGAACATTTGCTTCACGCATCGCTTTTCTTATTTAAACAAAAGAAAAAGGCTGTTGAAAGTCATCGTGTGCTGGTAGAAACATATGGTGAACACGCTCCATCGATTAGAACATGTGAGACATGGTTTTGACAATTTAAAAGTGGTGATTCCAATGTGAAAGACAGTGCACGCTCTGGTAGACCACAAAAAGACGAAAACGAGCAATTGCAGGTGTTATTGGATGATGACCCAACTCAAACTCAACAGCAATTGGCAAAAGCATTAAATGTGTCACAAGAAACAATCAGCAGACGTTTACGAGCAATGGGGAAGATCAATAAACTGAGTAAATGGGTCCCACACGATTTGAATGAACGTCAAATGGAAAATCGCAAAGTCACCTGTGAAATGCTGCTTCAATGCCACGAAAGAAACTTTTTGTATCGAATTGTGACGGGTGACGAAAAATTGATTTATTTTGAAAACCCGAAGCGGAAAAAATCGTGGCTTTCACCTGGCGAAGCCGGTCCTTCAACGCCAAGGCCAAATCGCTTCGGCAAGAAGACCATGCTTTGTGTCTGGTGGGACCAGAGCGGTATTGTGTATTATGAACTCTTGAAGCCCGGCGAAACCGTTAATGCACAACGCTATCGCCAACAAATGATTAATTAAAATCAGGCATTGATCGAAAGACGACCGGAATGGGCTCGAATACATGGCAAAGTGATTATGTTACACGACAATGCGCCGTCTCACACAGCAAAACCAATGAAATACACCTTGAAATCGCTTGGATAGGACATCATTCCGCACCCGCCGTACTCCCCAGACCTGGCGCAATCTGACTATCACCTCTTCGCATCAATGGGACACGTGCTCGCAGAGCAGAACTTCAGCAATTTCGACGACGTTGGAAAATGGCTCGACGAATAGTTTGCCGCGAAAGACAAGCAGTTTTTCTGGCATGGTATGCATCAATTACCTGAAAGATGGGCGAAATGTGTATTAGCCGATGGCCAATATTTTGAATAAAACAAAATTAATTTCCCTTGAAAATTACTTGTTTTCTTTACCACAAAAACCGGCAAAAACTTATGCATACACCTGGTATAAATATTTTTGCCCTTTAGACTCAAGTTTACATATACCACCATGTACCAGAATTATATTTTAGGAATTCACGTGTGAGTTTAGCTCGAAGGATTTTACACAGTCTCCGCCCATTACCTTGTTTACTTTAAATTGAAATCGATTTCTGGCGGCGCTGTCAAAATTTTGACGCATATAATGAGTATCAGTACCTTGTTGCCATTTCCCTCCTACACTTAGTTTAAAGATAAATTGCAAAATATACCAACATGGCAAGTTAAGGACCCAGCTATGACTTTCGTTGAAGTGACATTTCGTTATTCAAGGGCCCGAAGAAAAGCTAACGCCTTATAGAACACCCACTTATATTTTGATCGAAATGTCGAAAAGCAGGTTTTGTGCCCATTATTTGGGTATCAAAAGGGACACATGGTCCCCTGGAGTAAATTTGGTGTCATGATACAGGATAGGACGTACAGAATCTTGTGAAACCACCCAAATGTCAATTCATAAGTTACTTCTTAAGTTCTCATTCAGTAATGATCTTCCATGGCCATCACCTGTATTAATAGACTAGCTTATCACTGCCACTTCATGCAAAATTTTCCTTTCTCCTTCATGCCCACATTTAGAAAGCTTACATTTTGACATACGCTTTTGATCAATCGTTACATTTTATAGAACATTATGTGCTTTATTTACTTGAATATTTATTACTTAACACAATTTGAATTTTCACTAGGCTCAAATAGCATTTCATCATTTTCCGCTACATTATTGGCCGTTCCTTCTCCGAAACGCCCTTTTTGATACAATTATTAGTAACTTTATGTTATTTTAAAATTTAAATTATTTCAAGATATTTTAGTGATTGCTGCTGTACTTTTATGAACTCACCCTTATTATATTTATATTTGCTATATTTTCATACATTAGGATTTGTTCTTCAATTTCGGGAAGATTTCAATTAATTTTACCTCCTTTCTGAAACTCACCCCACTACAATCTTATTTTCCACTTGTTTTATGTACATAAGAAAAACTTGCGATTTGTTACGTAGTTTGACAAATGATTGTAGATAGTGACTCTTACTTCACAATGCACTGCATTTTTGCAAGGAAACGTGTAGTGCCCACGACTCACTCCTCAAAGGCAGGCATATACAAAAGCAAACAGGATGCCTGTTGCCCAAAGGATGATTAACCAAAACTTCAAATAACCTGGCTAAACCTACCTGGGAGACAAAACTACATTACGCCATAGGAGAGGCACAAAAAACAAAACAGAACCGCTTTCGGACCTGAAGGAAGGGCGGGTACCTGCCCTCCGAAGTCTTGTCTCAACTCAATACTCATCGAAGACAATATACGCACTAGTCCAGAACACGAGACATGCATGGAAGGAGTCCGAGAAAAGTGCCAAAACGCAGAGAAGTTGGCGAAAAGCAGAAGGCTAAATCCCGGAAAAAGAGACACCAAAGAAAAAAGCAGGGAATACTTCGGCGAGAACATCCCGTAAGAAACTGTACGCAAAACCCGCATCAGCTCCCAAAATATGTGAAAATAATTTTGCGAAACAAAATTTTAACCGCTATTTTGGGAGGTTAAATTCAAAGTGAACCTCGCTTATGGAAAAATCATTGTTAGTTGAGAACACCATATTTCCTTGTCTAAATTTATTAATTGCCAAGAAATTAAGTCAACGGTGATTTCAGTTTATACAATATTGCAGATCGAGATGGAGAGATGATACACTATTTTATTTACATAAATCACTGTTTTAATTCATTTCTTATTAATTAATCAAATTAGAAAAGGAAAAGTGTTCATCTGAATTAGCGTTGTATTTTCCCATAAGCGTGGTTCACTTTTGAGTTTCAACCTCCGGACGGGTAGGGGGGGTGGGGCTTTGATTTAGGAAAATTATTTTCACAGTGTTATAACATCAGAGTTTTGTGAGCAACTGTAGAAACTTCCATGATAATATCTTGGGAAGTTTTAACATCAGAGTTTTAACACGTCTGTATATATATATATATATGTGTGTGTGTGTGTGTGTGTGTGTGTGTGTGTTTGTGTGTGTGTGTGTGTGTGGGAAGGCGGTGGCACGAAGGCATGGTAAAAGTGGGTCACGGCATGAAATAGGTTGAGAAATGCTGCACTATTTGATTTTAAAAAATCCTTCGCCTCAAATAATACAGAGAAATTCCCCGCTCTCTTCAGCCTTTCTCCCTAACGAAAAACTTAGCATGCGCACGAGTGTAAATAATCTGCCATCTTCACCATACACTTCTCCTGCTACCCTCTATCTCTCTGCTTCCCCTCCTTTCTCTCTATGCTACATTCTCTCTCTCTCTCTCTCTCTCCGGACTAATACGTATACACGACCAATCGCTTCACGCTCGTCCTTCTTCTGGCGAAAATGACCGCACGCCCACTTGTGTTCAACCACGTGCCATGGTTGGGTGACCCTGTTTATCGTTTACGCTCCTCCCATCTTTTTCTCTCATCAACGGGAGGCCTCGCCATCTAAGTGGCGACTTCTTTGATACGTGGATAAATAAAGCTCTTTGAAGAAAGATAAAGCCGAAAAAATATTACCGATAAAACACGAACAAAAAGAAAAAGAAGATACACAAAAAAGGGAAAGGGGAAAATGGGTCTCTTCAAATCCCCGCCCAAGCATCTTGCAAAGGACGATGCAGATTCTCCATTAGTAGCAGTTTGAAAGCATTCCACGTCGTATATTTCTCTCTCTCTTCCTGCATCTCGGATGCCTCTTCGCAGGGAAAATTTTCCCTGGCATTCTGGAGGTGTAACATGCAGTTGAGGAATTATACGAACTGAAGACTCCAGACCTCTTTTGCCAAAGAATCCAACCGTTGGCTAAGCGATGGGAATAATGAGTGGCTGCTGGCAACGCCTATTTATATTAACCATTTAATGAAGTTTTCATTTTTTGCCTTTTGGACATTACGCACCTTGGGAAGACATTTCTTTCGGAGCAATACAAGACATTAACTGTCATTAATTTAATATATGTTCTTTGTATCAACTCTGCGTGCATGTGTATGTGAATTTTCACATTTCTTAAGATACTGGACAAATGCCAACAAATAATGAAATTTGAGAAATCGGCTCCAACATTACTTATAAACGCGTATCAAAATAACTCACCTGACATGGTGGACATCATACTTCTACGTCATTACGGGAATGCTAACCTCTTAGCTAAAGTAAAGAATGTTAAAATGTAAGGTAGTTCATTGGATACACGTTTACAAGTATCCGTGGGGCCGCTTCCCAAAATTGTATTACTCTTTGTCATTTGTCGAGTATCATAAAAAATATGAAACTTTCTCTCTCCTTCTCTCTCTCAGCCCCTCTTACGCAATGGAAATATGAAGGCCTCTTAAGTGGGTTAGGCATTTTTTTTAAAGAACTTATTCTGTTTTCGGAGTTTTGCATGTTACAATTTCCACTTGGTAACCCTATCTCCTTTCAGTTGACTTTGCCATTACGTAATTGACTTGGATAATTGTTTCCCCAATTAGTAAGCATAGTTATAATTCCGCAATTCTAAGAAAAGGTAATTACTATATATGTTAAAGTAGCTAGTTTTATTTTTCTGTATGTAAATTTGATGTAAGCCAAGAATAGATAATGATTAAAAAAGGGCTCATATTGTTCCAAAATTTTCTTTCTGTATATGTATTTTTTGCGACTTTGTTGTTCTATTTTTTGCATTTGGAGAGGAATCGGGTGGAGTTGAATAGTCTTGTAGTTGTCGAAGCGGTAAGGAAAGGGAAGAGGAGGAAGACAAAGAAGCGGGGGTGGAGAGTAAGTTAGGTTTCCGTGCATGATTTGTGACATCGCGTGTTGTATTCTCTGCCTGGTGTTGAGTGATTAGGTGCCCTGTAGCGTGCAAATCATTGTAAAATAGCGTGCTGTCATTCCTGAACGTTATGTTGGAACGAATTCAGATGTACAGTTATCTGACGAAGCGTAATTCCCCCTCGAGACTTTGTCAATTCACAAAATTACTAATCAAGGAATGCTGAAAATCCACACATCTTTGTTAATTCTCCCTCCACCCTGAGAAAGTTGGAGTATAGTGTTCCATATCATGGCGATCCATAATAGGGTCCATCTTTGAAGCGATAGTGGACAGTGTAACTCACCACGACAGTATTATGCTATTCGTTATAGTATTCTAACCTAATGAAAAAAAAAATATGCAGGTATCAAAAATATGGTTCATCTTCTCCTACTTCTAATTCAACTATGGAAACGTTGAGGGATTTTGGGCGACAATGCTATTTCAAATGACTATGGCGCGCCTGACATCCTGATATCTCAAGTACGAAATACTTCCTATGATTTTAAAAAAAACTGTTTAGATGCATAGTCCTCACACATTAGAATAGCTGAAGAATCACATCTATGTTGTGTTTCAGAAAATCACCGCAGAAGTATTCCACAACATTGCTACCAATATAGCAAACCGTCTGAACATATGCTTCCTGCAAAAAGGATGTATTTTCCAACATTTTCCGAAAGTTATTACATGAACAGAACACTATATTGCAACATTTCTCACATTTGTGCTCGGGATCGGTTATAAAATATACGCATAATATAAAATATACTGAACATTTAATAATAATTGGTTATATCAATTGATGATAGGAGGGGTATTGCAATAAAACTTCATTTTAATTTTTAACTTTGTCTTAAATATTGGCTCTAGATAGTGGATACAACGTACTTGTTTAAACGCAAGGCAATTAACAAAACAAGAAGCAGATAAGTTGCATTGATAGTGCTGCGGAGACCTTCACATAATTCAGAAAACGACTTATTTATATTGAAATTTACCATTTACATGGACTATATTACCGATCCGTCGTAGAGAGTTAGCGTATTATTCGATAGGTTATATCACAACGACAGGTTTTCAGGTTTTTCCTCAGTCACACCAGGCAAATGTCGGGATGGGAGATTCAACATAGGCACATTCAGGGTCGACACATTACTGAATTCTTTCTCCTTTCTATCCTAGCCTAAGCTTTAGATCCTTAAAGGCCATCATTAGAATTCAAATTTAAATGAACTATTCGCTTTTGTTTCACAAAGAAAAACAAGGTCATTTCTAAGAATTATTATTATGAAATTATTGACGTGTTTACCACGGATATATGGTATTGATATTATCTGCCTCATTAAAACAGTTTACTCACGTAAAGTGAAAAATCATTAGTTGTGATAAAGAGTTTATATTACGGTTTGGGAAGCCTGTGGTATATAATATTGAATTTCTCTTGCATGATACATTGTGAGATACTAATCGCAGGTTTCGAAACCTCAAACGAGAATATTGAGTTTTGTACAGATGGTTCTAACTAGACCATTGCAGATAGCTGGTAAGTACTGTTGTAGAAATATATTATTTTGGAAACAATTTTATGTTCGTACTAGTATCAAACATCTTTAAAGAAATCTAAATTGTATATGCACTTGTTAAACTATGTTGTATTGATATTTTAGAATTTCTACTAAATTGAAGTGAGTAAGAGGTTGTTATCTAATTGAATATTTTAAAAACAGTGTGTGGTTGTTTTTTTAAGTCAAAAAAAGGATATTGAAGATATGACACTATAGAAATTTTATTCCAACATGTTAGATTAGAACCGATTCACTTGTTCTCACTTAATACACGAATATGTGACTTAGTCCCGTTACCACAGAAATGAAAAAAACCTTAACAAACTAATGTTCAGTAGTTGAAACCTTAACTATAGAGTCCATGTAGAATGGACTGAGCGAAGCTGACTATAGGTGGAAAATGCCCTCAGTAGTTTATTTATTTCATGCTAAATAACTAGTTAGTATGATTTCTAAAGTGCTGCAGTGAATGTCGCCTAATCTGGCACGTGAAGTCGAAGCAAGTGATCTGAAAAATACAAAATAGACACACAATGAATTCTATAGTAACTAAACTGTTTAGAATCAGGCAAATTTCCATGACAAATTGAAAGATGCACTTGAATATGGTAGTTTTGACTGTCAAGTACTTAGAATGATTCAGAAAGATGCTACGTGCGTGGCGGGAAACAAGTGAAGTTGCGTGCTAGTCTGAAAGGATGTCTTATAGCTAAATCCATTCCATCAAACAAGACTGTTTTCATTGCTTTCTGGTTAGACATTCATGTCCTCGTACTATCCTTTTTTTATTACATTTGAGTAATACAAGGACATTTCTTATTTGTAGTCTGGATAAGTATTGGATAGAATTTGAAGTTCATTTATGGATTTTAGCTAACAATCGTTCAGGTGGTAATAGTCGTGGGATGTGGGGAAGAAGTCGGTCGGGATCTAGTTTCGAAGGAACCATCACAGCATTAAAACACTCTAACTAACCATAAACCTTCATAAACGGTAATCAAGATGACCACCTTGGGGATCGAACCCAGGACTTAACGAATACGAAGCCCACGCTCTAAGTCTGCTACGGTTACTCGATACCTGTTTATTATACGTATTATAAACGTATTACGTTTATTATTACTCGTACGCTGCACGATGAAGAACTATTTTTCCCACAAAGAACCTAAAATCATTTCTTCATTAAATTGGTTCATGCTCCATTAGTACACAAGAGAAAGTAATCTGTACTTTCAAGCAGATGTCTTCAAGGTGGACATTGTATGAAATATTTTATTGTTAAGGTGCGAAGGGTTATTTAATATTAATATATTTCATTATCACTTTCCAATCGGTGCTGCTCAGAATTATTATAGATTGCTTTTCAAGAAATATTTCTCTTATTCTCCTGTTTCTAAAATCTTCGTCCAGTGCTTCCAGCAAACTAGTCTCGGTAACTAAACCAAGGATAGTCCATCAATTTTCTCAATATTCAATTAAAATTAATCTCAATTCTTTCCCGAGTAATAATTCAGGGAGAATAAAATAAAATGTGGCTTTCCTCTCTAGCTCCCGGGGCCGACAAATCCTGGAGAGCGGACAGAATATCCAGTTTCGCCCCACCACTCACAATCCCTAACGGCGATGCCTTTCATATATGATAATTTGAAAGACGGATTATTTGGAAACAGATTAATATTTATCTTTGACGTGCAGCATCAGGCTGATGAGAATGAATATATGCGACATTGCCAAATAAACAATTTCTCCGTAGAGAATCAGGTTTTGAATTTTCATGATGGAAGCAAACGGAAAATGTTTAATATACTTAATCAAATTTTATTATCACTTTAAAAAGGTTAAATTGATATACCAGCCCTACAACAATAACGATGAACATGACGAATTTCGTAGCTTGCCAGCGAGACCGAACTCTTAACCACAGCCCATTTTTAACATAAAAAGGAATTTTATTTAGCATTAATTATTATTCCTGGTAACTTTGCCGCCATAGCTCAAGAAGTCAAAATTATCCCAAGTCGGTAATGAACCTGGGCCATATAGAAGAAGATACCTCCACAACCTTTAAAGGCCCATAAGACACGGCAGTAGTGTGCATGGGAATAAAGAATTTGCGAATTATATCAAACTTACACTTTATCGGCCAAAAACTCTCTCATCACTCCTTATACCTATAAAAAAACCTACTAATTATGACCCAAAGCCTTTCTTTCAGTAAACATTACCTTAGTCCTAGCACACTCATTTCTTCTTATAAGACTCACTCGAGGCGGTAATGACCTCTTCAATTTCACGCTCGCTGCAGACGGCAGTAGTCTTTGGCGAAACAATGATACCAGAAAGAAAATTTCTAGTTTTGCTCTGAGAGCGATAATGGCTCTCTTCATTGCTTACAACTATTTCAAAAATAATTCGCTCGAAAGCAGCAATGGCATAGGCGTGAATTATTTTTAAGAATACTCTTAATTTCCTAAATAATAATAATAATAATAATAATAATAATAATAATAATAATAATAA
>JAGDQP010076054.1:0-10098 GCA_022664845.1 Lepisma saccharinum
TCTACTGCTCGCACGCTGACCGGACGTGTTGGGAGAGGAGAGCCGAAACTCTCAACTGTGATCGCTACCTCTTTATTTAGGTAGCTCCCCAATTGGCCTCACGACGCTGGGTGGACGCCGCACAGGCAACACCATCTGGAGTACTGCAACGGTCACCCGTCCAAGCACTGACCAGACCCAGAGCTGCTTGACTTCGGTGATCTTACGGGAACTGGTAGACCAGCTCGGCTAGGGCGTTGCCATATATATATATATATAAAGAATAAAACTTACCGAAGATATGTCAAATAAATTAAAACTCCACAAAATCTCTTTTAGTCCATTGGGCTTCGCTGAGTGACCAAAAGTAAACACTAATTCATGGAGAAACTGAACTGTAGTGAGGTCTGGAGCAGACTGACCATTAGACGAGTCATATGGGAGGAAGTGGGCATGTGATGTGTCCTGGTTCATAAAAACTTTTCAGTCCTTTCCTTGTAGAAAGCGACAAATCGTCAGAAATTTGCCATCTGGAGGATTTCTTTTGCCACAAGCAATCATTTTTTTTTTTTAAGTGTCACAAATGTGAAAGTCAAGTACTTGGAAGATGTCACTGGATTTCAGTTAGGTCAATCTGCACAAAGCACTTTAATCCTGGATTAACTTGATCCACGATTAAATCTACAAGTTATAGTTAAAATAATTATATGTAGCGAATTCTCATTCTCTCCATGCTACCTGGTGTTAGTCCAGTCGAACTAGGAATGAAGTAATGTTAGTAAGCAATGTAACCTACGCTCTCTACGCTTTTAATCTATTGCGAGCCAATAAAGTGAAGTATCAGATACAGTACTCGAACTCATGCTTTTTCTTTTCGGTTTTTATATCGAATGCAGACATTCATTGCATATTAGCTTTAATTTAATCCATTCTTACTTCGGCTGACACCAGGTGACGAAAAAGTATTAAAAAGGGTAACTATTGTTATCTATGACACATATTCCAGGTGCAGAAAACACTGTTGATCCGTAGAACAAGATTAAGCAGGGACTAATGCAATTTCATCTGAATTTACTGTTGCGCCAGCATATATCCCGGATTAATCCAGGATTAAACTAGGGATTTCGTAAATCAACGAAACTGTAGGATTAAACCTCGATCAATAGAACTAAGCTCTTATTTGGAAATTTAAAGGCAGAAAACAAGTATATATAATTTATATATGTGTGTCATTACTTGATGAAATACACACTTGAATAAATTTAAATATCAAACACCTATTTGGAATAACTGAAATGAGTAGCATATCGAGGGTTAGCTGACCTCGTATCTACAAATTTTGTCACCTAAAGTTGCTGTTGTCTTTTTATTGAAAGGAGAAAAATTGCGGATTTGCAAGTTGAAACTTCGTAACAAATAAACCTAGAGGTAGATTGGGCATTTATTTTTCATGAAATTCCAACTTGAAAATCCGCCAGTTTTTCTCCTTTCAATAAAGAGAGAAAACTTTAGGTGACAAAAATGTAGATACGAGGTATTAATGGCTAACTCTTGATATACTTTTTTTAGTTTGCAGCGTTATCAGTTGGGCGTAATGTTCCCGGATGGTCGGCGCTGAATTTTACCTACTGAAGCATCAGAAATTACCTTTTTCCAAGAAAATTCACTACGCCTAAATTTACTATGCGTAAATAATAATAATAATTAGTAGTAGTAGTAGGAGGAGGAGGAGGAGAAAATTACTACATTATTACTATTAATAATAATAATAATAATAATAATAATATGCAAAGGTTCTTCCGCCGAACTAGGAATTTATTAAAGCTAGTATGCAATGATTGTTTCTGCATTCAATTTAAAAACCGAAAAAGAAATCACATAGTACGAGTTCGGTATCTGATACTTCACTTTATTGGCCCTTAGTAGATAAAAAGCGTAGATATTGCACATGGCTTACTAACATTACTTCATTCGCAGTTCGACTGAACTAACATCAGGTAGCATGGAGAGAAAGAAAGAATGGAAATTCGCTACATAAATTATCTGCGACTTGTAGATTTAATCGTGGATCAAGTTAATCCAGGATTAAAGTGAATTGGGCAATTGGGCTTTATTTAGGAAAGTAAAATAACGAGAGATGGCAGGAATCTGAAGTTGAACCTAGAATATGCCAGGCCGGAAACAGTTGGTTTAAACTCTGAACACGCCCAGACAAAGTTTTCAGATAGATTACGTGCTTTCTAGGACAGGTTTAGAAAACTTTTGTTTGGAGAACGCAAAGTCTCTTCCCGAAGCCTACATTCTCTTTAACCGTAATTTGATAGACATTATTTGAAAAATGTAAGTGGAACGGAAATGAAGAAGTTTGCAATGAAAAAATAAAAAATAAAAAAAAAAAACTAGAAAATAAAACATAAATATGAAGAGAAGTTTAATAGAAAGTTCTCAAATAAGGACGGAACACATGAAAATACTTCCGAGCTGCCGTAGCTCAGTGGTAGAGCGTTGGCGTAGCATTCGGGAGGTCCTGGGTTCGATCCCAGTGGCGGACCATCCTGACTAAGGTTTTTCCTCAGTCACACTAGGCAAATGCCGGGATGGCACTTTCAACATAGGCCCTGGCCGACACCTTCCCGAGCCCTTTCCCCTTCCCTATCCCGGACTGAGCATTAGATGCCTAAAGGCTATATATAAAATAAATTTAAAAAGATGAAAATACTAACAGTATTTTAAAGTGAAGAGAAATAAGAAATAATAGTTTATAGAAGAAATGTTGAAGAAAATGAAAGAGAGAAGAAAGTTTGAACCGGATAAGTGCCAGAATAATATAGAGAACTAAATAATGAACTGAGAAGACAAATAAATGTAGCAAGAAAAACATAGATGTAAGCAAAATGTAATGCAGTAAGAAAAATGAAAAAGAACAGATTTCGATCTTCACAGTTGTTGTTGGAAGCCATTCTTCGAAAGCAGTGCAAAGTCTTTGTGCACTATTACTTGTAAAGACTCATCGTGTCTGACGTCATATTTGTTTACAGTCAGCCGTCACCAGGGAACATCACAAGTCCACTTCCCTCCATGTGACTCACCTCGTGTCTAGTATGCGACCGAAGAAATATCGTGGATTTTAAGTGCCTTTGACTTGTTCTGTGTAAGTTTTATTCTCTTATTTTAGTGACACCTGGTGTAATTAAAGTAATAAATTAGTAGTGCGTAGTGATATGTGTGATCTTCTCTGTAAGTATGTATATACTTTAAATATTGAAAATATCCTAGCAATATGTATATTCTCAAATGTATCAAATATTTGTCTCATTTGTTTACAGTGTAGTCTCACTCAGCAAGCTACAATACCTCCTGGAAGTAATGTTACTTTGTTGATAAAGACTACATTTCCAGTGCGGTTGTCTTTTGAGGACGAAAAGAGTTGCTACTGCAAGTAAGTTTCCTCATTTTGAACGAAAAATAATGGTAGATTTCATGGTAAACGTAATAATTGCAAGAAAAATGTTGCCATAATCTGCTTTTAGTGCTTGAAGTGTGGTCACTTCTGTATACATAATGTATAAATTTTCTGAATTTTGAATTTAATTTTTAAGACCTTTAGTCAATCGTGGCTCAGGCTGGATGGATGATGATGGGAGAACTGATAGAATGAAGAAAGTAGGAGGAAACGGGAGAACCTAAGGAAACCCACGCACACAGTGTTTGTCCACCTACATGGTAAGAACAGGGTAGGGATTTTCTGAGGTGTAATTAATAGTACACTATTGTAAAGATGTAGTAAAATCTTAGATTTGTATTTCTAGTTCGGGTAATAAAGATTTTCTAATACAGGAATCTTTCGATGCTTAAAAAAAGATAAGATAAAAGATGATATATGAATAATAGTTGGTTTATATTCTCTGATAGGATATTTTCTGGGATAAGTTGGTTTGTTTAGTTTAGGATTTTATAATCCGCTTCCTTATATTAGCCTTAATTTCGTGACCTTTACGTAACCTTGTTTTTCTGTTTTGTAGCTTATCACTTCAAATTACAACGTGGTAGTTCATCTATTCCGTTTTATAGGTTCGCTGGTTGGCTGTCGTCCTGATATTGCTATGATCTTTACAGCTTGATACCACCCCCACCGAAAGATGTTGGGACATAACCTCGCGTACCAAAACTTGACCTCGCGTCAGCTAGGAAGTATGCTGTTTCTGTTTGCCGTCTGTCTTTCAGTCTGTTCATTTCGTAGTGTTTGGATTTGGCTTTATATTTCTTGTCTATCGCAATGGACACAGTCTACAAAAGCATAGCGAGAGATGTCGTGAGCTATCTCCAGATCTGACAGAAAGAAAAGTATTTTCGGAAAGTTTACTAAAATGTGCTTTTACAGTAAAATTTTCTAGGACAGGGCCTATAGATTTGTTGAGGTGGGCATCGAGCCACTGAGCTTACTGAATCGGGGGGGGGGGGGGGGGGGGAGTAAAGAAAAGAAACATACCATTGGTGACACAACAATGCAAAGTTCATACAAGTTTTTTTTTAATTTATTTTTTTTAAGAAAACAATGGCAGAATATCCTTAACCACCCCTCGTGGTCTACTTGTTATTGTCGCTGGACAGGCGGCGAGGATTTGAGTTCTGCTCACGCCGACCATTCTGCACTGCTAAATATTTTCCGAAACTTTCTAGGCAACCGTAGCTGTCTGCAACTGTCCAGCAACTGCACTAATAGAAACCAACCCATCTTTCAGTTTCCAGGAATGCTGGGAGAAAGAAAAAGCATGAAGCGAGATTTAAGCTCGGATTGTTCAGTAAGACGGCTAGCGTCTTACTGACTGAATTGCATTTTCAGTGATAAGAAAGCGATAGATGAAAACAGTTTGTAGGGTTAGAAATACGTTGCCCGAAGCTCGAAAGCATAAACGAAGTTACTTCCACGATTTACGCCATGTATTAATCACTTTTTTATTTTTCTATTAGGGATCGTAATCCCCACTCACTGAGAATATTTCTCATTTCTGCTAAAGTGCGTGATCAAAATGGCGACAGCAAACACTTGATCAGAATTGCATGTGTGGTTACGATAAGAAACAGTTTTCTCTTCTGCGCATGTGCGAACATCATACTGGAACTGGAAACTGAGAACCACAAAAGAAATCTCTCGGTAGTACTGCAAATACTAACACATTTATCTGAAACATTACAGGATATATCAAGCCACTTTCATTAAATTTCCAGCAATGAAACCGGAACGATGATTACGAATATCAGACAGTTTTCGATATATCAAATGCGCTTTTCGTTATCTCGAATAGTTTCTGAGATATTCGGTTTTACCGTCGAAATTTGATAATTAAGAGACTGAGCCGCGGGAAATTTCCCCCCGATCGCGGGTAAATTTAGCAGAACTTTGAAAATTGGTTATGGTAAGGCATTGCAGTTACAACTTGTATTAGTTTACTTTCAGCATTGAGAATTTCTATACTTCTCTTGTTCTTTATCCGTGCTTTATTTCTTTCTTTCTTTACCGCGATTGATCGAAAGATATAACTTGCCAATTACAAATTCGAAATCACGTACATTGGAATCAGTTACGCCATCTCCTTACTTGCATTCAATAACGTAGATGTTCTGAGTTGCAATCACCATTACTATACCAATGAGTGTTAAACAAAACGGTCGAGCCATAATAATAAGATTAAGTTCTGTAGTAGTAGTTTGCAGGGCTCACACTGTGTGTTCAACCAACCTTGTAAGTAGCTGACGATTTGTTCAACAAGTAACGAAAAAATTATTTCTTAGCATTAATTTAGAAAAAATAAAATTGTAGGTAATGCTATTTTGGAAATATACCCCAAAGGTGAACTTCTTTTTAGTCCATACAAAGTGTTGCAGTAATGACTTACACTTTTCTTCGTCTTGTTAATTTGCCAATCCTGGTTCAAATTTCCTAATTTTTTTAAAAGTCTTTTTTTTTTTTTTTTTAAATTTACAATATTTTAATTTATTTTGCATTAAATGCCCGTTGCACCTTTTTTTCTCTTGAACTTGCTGAGGATTATAGTAATCAGTTTTTTTTTAACAATCTAACAGATAATTGGTACTGAACATTGCGTTTGTTTAAGTAATATACGAGGGTTGTTTTTCTTGAAGTGGCAACAATTTTGGAATTTGTTCGTCTCTTGTTGCTGTGACAAGCGTTTTATTCTGGAGTGTTCTGTGAAGGTGTTTACGTGTTGGTTGCAGATTAGTAGTTAGTGTTAATGAATTAGACGCTGTGAAAGCGGTGTTCGTATGTATGACCGCTCTAATTAATATTTAAGCACCAGGAATAACGCATTTCTTCTTGTTTGATCAATTTTTATCGTGAGTGGCTGAATTGGAAGAATGTTTGCTCTATTTTATGTGATGGTATTCGTGTTCTGTGCATTGTAATAATTCCTTTGTTCTTTGTTTTTCAGCCAAACGATCCAGTTCGGAGAAAATGGCTTTTATAATATATCCATCAACGACACAAGTTGTTCTGAAATTTCTGTAGTGAAGAATCCTATAAACACATACTTACGTAAGTTTCTTTTGTATTACATGATAAACTAGAAACTTCCATTTAGGCGTTGTGGACATATTGGCACGAGGTGACGGCACGATTTCAAACCCGAACTTATTTTTAAAAAAAATAAACTTTTCCTGTAGATAAACGACTGTCATCTTGGAAAATGGCGGCCAATATTCACCTAATACGAGTTTTCACAAAAACTATGTAGCACTTCAAAAAAAAAATGAATTAATTTGTTCAGCATAAAATTACAAATCTTTGTTGTTAAGGCCATTTTTTTCATCGAACCATAAGCCACAAAATGGCACAAAACTAAAGTGATCGTTATGGAATTGTATTTTCAAAAATGAAGGTAGAAATTAATGCCAACAACATAAACTGGTCGCAGATGTTCTTCCTAAAGCGATTACACATTTTTTTCTGCGAAGAAATATCATAAAATTGCAAGTAACCCTCACTTAAATTTGAGTCTGTTTGAAAAAGTATCGAAAGATTATGATAGTTATTAAATATTACTGAAAGCAGATAATTTCAGTATGTTTCATTTAATTGTCCGTGTACTCAATTTAATATATTTTTATCTATAAAGTTTTTTGAACATAGCGATCAGAACTTTTTGTATGCAGGTTCTGACCTGCAGCATGATAAAATGTAACATACCGATTACTGTATTCAGATGGAGTATAAAGCCTTCTGTCCTTTCAGTTCTAATAAACTCCATAATGAGAACAAATTTCATACATTGTAACCACAGTTCGGCTGTCTCCTAGTTTCTTCTGCTTCTTTGCAGACAGCTAAAATATCTGATACTATGGTTTTTGATGCTTTTGAAGTCATGATATCCTCTGAGGATATTTAATTTCTTCTTAACTTCGTTCCACTGTAACAACTGTTGCAGTTAAACAGAGCATTAGTGTGAGGAAATGGGATTGGTCAAATGACAAAAAAGTAATTATAGAAAAATCATAATTTTATGCTAAACAAACTTTATTTAAAACTGTTTTCAATGTGCCGGTTAGTTTCCACGAAAACTGGAAAGGCCATAGCATAACTTTGATCTTTTGAAACTTTTCATGTTACTTCGATGGCTAAGTACTTTCTATATACCAAATCTCATGCTTTTAAGATTTTTTGAACTGATCTAAAGATTTTGGCTTTGAAAAAAAAAAAAAATGCTGTTCGTTTGATGTCATATTGTGGCTTTAGGATTGGTCTAATGCAAAAAATGGTAATTACAAAAAAAATTCATAAGTTTAAGCTGAACGAACTTCATTTCAAACTTTTTTCGATGTGATGCTTAGTTTCCGCGGAAATAATAATAATAAAAAAAAAAAAAAACTGGCTGCCGAAGCAGAAGTATGGGGACGTTTAGTATGTTGCTTGGGTGGCCAAGTTTCATGCTTTTAAGATTTTTTTTAAAACTAATCTCAAGATATTTTCTTAAAATGACTACACTACTAGCGTCCCTTTTGCACTTTCGGGAAGAGCAATAAAATTAACTGGTAGACCATGGAGGCTCCTTCTTGTGAATGTAGTAGTCGGAAGTTTGACCTCCTGTTCCAAATGACCATCTCCAATTCTTCAATACAAACCTCTTTATAAGTGATCAGTCGTTCAAAAGCTAAAATCATCTTAAGTTGCATTCATGCTCGTCTGGAGTTCTTCTGTAATTGCTGGTGGATGGTAGCGGCATCTCGTTAGGGATTAGGGAGTTTGTGTTCTCTCTTCACAGTATTTTGCCAGTTGGACATTGACCCAGTTGGATCTGCTCCAAAATTGTGAGCGGTAACGCGACGTGCCTGTTAATGTTATTACTAGCCATCTTTGTATTTGAAATAGAAAAATGACTTTTATGTAGGTATATACTAGGGTTTTTTGTTGTTTTATCGATTGGCCGGGGTGCGCAAAAGTTGTCTTTGGCAATAGTAGTTGATCCGGAAAATTCGAGATATTTTGGTCAACTCCTTTGCCGCATAGGACTGTTATTTTGGGTGGCTGTGCGTAAGCCACCCGCATAACATGAGTTTCTTTTCATCGAAATTCGATTGAGGTAGGTGCACAAAAGTTGCGTGTTGACAATAGTAGTAGCAACCCAGAATTTGTCAACTTCTTTTGCCGCAAGGAGACAGAAATTGTTTATTGTTATTTTCCTGTTATGCAGTTGTCTAGTCTAAGCACAGCAATTGAAAATTTCAGTCTCCTTTCGCCAAAGGAAGCAGTTCACCCAAAAATTAAAAACTGCACAAACTGCTTTTGCCCATGGGCAACTTTTGCGCACCCCGTCCAATCGAATTTCGGAAGAAAGGAAATCATGTTATACCGATTGCCTAAGTACAGCAATGGAAAATTTCAGTCGCCTTGCGGCAAAGAAAGGAGTTAAGCAAAAAATGTCAAATTTGTCCCATAGACAACTTTTGCGCTTACCTCCTAATGGAATTTCTAAAATATACTTTTTTTTACGAACCACTCTAGTGTACACACACACACATATTTAAATCAAAAGTTATCGACATCTGAAGCTAGTCATGGTCAGCGGTGTGAGACCGAGAATGCGTCGTGAAATTAGTATATATAACGTCATCGCTAGAGGATGGCGCTATAAATAAGTGTAGTATTAATTTACATTATTCTTGTTTCACAGAGCTTCGTCATTTATGTTTGTATTGCATGGACATATTAATTTGATTATTGTAAAACGCACATGAAGTTGGATTAGCAGAAATGCTAGAACGAATTATAATTGGTATAGTTGCTAGTAATGTAGTGTAATTTTTTCCACTTCATCGATACGTTTCACCGCGATTTTCCCGCAGCATCTTCTCTCCTATATTGACACAAATATAGGAGAGAAGATTCTAGTAAAGCAAGAAAACGATAGACAAAATACTAAAATTAAAGGACTTCTTATGACTATACATACATTCACTAGGCTTACTAACATGACTGCTTTTTTTAGCCGATAACATGACTGCCCGTAGAGCATAGTCTTCTCATCAGTAGTCCGTGGCAACTCTGTACATTTGTGTGTTCTTGTTAGGCTAAGTACTTTACTTTCTATCTTTCCCCTTTCCTTCTTTAGTATGATCTTTACTCCTATATTTCTGTTTCATTGAGTGTCTTTGCGGATAATAATGCTGAAAAGAAATAGTGGTAAAACGTGTCGAGGAAGCGGAAACAATTAATAATAATACCTGAAAACAACGAAGTCTACCAGAATATACCATGTAAGCAGGTTTTTATATATACATATCTGGTGTAGTAAAAAGTAATCCATTATTTTTGCATGACATTGAAGGCTTGACTTACCATAGTTAGAATGATCCGATTTAGGTCACATATGCGCCGTTTTGTTCGATAACGTGTTGCCATTTGGAAGGTAATATCATGATGCCTCTCTCATAGAAGCCCTTGTCCCTATTGGCAAAAAATTGAGACAGTCGATTTTCACAAGCCTCTCTTGAAGCGAATTTTTCACCAGCAAACGTGTTCGCCATGGACAGGAACAGATGGTAATCACTCGGTGCCAGGTCCGGACTATAAGGTGGATGCATAAGAACCTCCCAACCAAGCTC
>JAGDQP010076055.1:0-10098 GCA_022664845.1 Lepisma saccharinum
TCTGCAGCAGGGTTTTGAAAGATTGTTCTTCATAATAAACATTGGCCGATATGGTGCCATTTTGTGCTATTCATCCATTATTTTAATATACGAAGGATTACATAAACATATTTCTGAAAGATGAGACTGAAACAAGAACTTAAATAACATATTTGTTGTACTTTTTATGTGTATTCTTTACGTTTTGTACTAATTATTTAATGGGCATTTTCATTTTGATTGAGAAAAAATGTCATAGTTACAAGGAATATAACAAGAATATACCCACAAACACAGAATGTATAATGAAATCAGATACAAATTATGTCGACTTCATAAAGTTTAGGTTTCTTATTAACATACATTTCGAAAATAAACTGCAGGATTCACTCTGTGAATATACACATAATTTCAATTTTAATTTAACCATTCGCAAAATTTGTAATCTAACATACACGAGCGTCGCTGTATAAAATAGATTTCATATAAAAAAATAGAAAACAGTTCCAACGTATCTATGCACCGAAAAAATATTTTCCTTTGAAATGAGATATCAGCATTCTAATTTAATATAAAATGAGAAGATACGAATTTCGAGAGACGATTAGTGTGAAACCGGCATGTTTTTATTTTCCATGAAATGCGAACACTGAAATTTCACTTTTAGAAAAATATTTGTGCATAGATAAGAATGTTTTTTTGTTTTTTTTTTAACTTTAATATCATTACTTACTGTGTAACATTGAAAATTCGATTTTTTACTTGGCGGGAAATGTTGTATCTGATCGGGAAATTTTAGGGTTTCGGACGGGAAATTTGCTCTTACGAAACTGACAACACTGCATGGAATATGATAAGAGGAAGGGAGAGAGCGCGCGTAAGGCAGGGGGAACGCGGCTCATTGTTTGCGAAGCCTACTACAGGATATTATTCTTCGCTGTCGCTCCTTCGTTAATGTTATGGACATTTCTTCGTAATAGCGAAAGCCGAAATGAGATATTCGTAAGTGTGGCAATGATGTAAAGTGGTCTATTTATTTGACCGTAACTCCTACAGTTATTCCCAGTTATTTCTGGTGATTGGTGCCCAAAAACAACAACGCGAGAGTAAACAGATGAGGAGGGATGATGAATTTGTGGCCCTATACAAGGATACGGATCTTGAAATCGAGGATGCGATCTTTGAACCGGGCAAGTACCTAGTTGCCTTAGAACCCTTTCTTTTAAAGAACCCGGTTCTTTCCACCACTAATTTTAAATCTATGTTCGGTATTGTTAAACCTTGCAAACTTATTGGACTTTACATGTTAATACTAGGGATGCCAACTTAATTACGTGAAAAATTGGAACACTTCCGATACAGAAAACCTGAAAGCAGGGATGGCGCTACAGGGAGTCTAGGGGTACTGAAGTCCTCACAAATCAACCTTAGCTCCACTTGTAGTCCCCAATTTGATCAGTATACTTTATTTTATACTATGCCATAAAGACTAAGTATTTTGAAAGTTAATAAGTATTACCTATACAAGAGAAATGAAACGGATTAATCCCCCCCCCAAAAAAATGCTAATTTATTCCGAAATTTCTGCCTTACTAATGCATTTCCTATAACTAGTAGGCAAAACTAGTAAAATATAAAGAGTACGGGCATTTAGTTGTCGCTCCAAAGATGTGGCGGGAACAAGGGACAGATTTCGAAAAGAATGGACAATCCCGACAAAATCGGGACGGGTGGCAACCCAAGTTAAATACAATGCTAAATTCTCAAATGAAGATCAAAACTGAAAAGTAGAGGGAAAGAAGAGGGGGGTTCATATTTTGAAGAAATAAAGTTTGGACTCGCGACAAGTGTTACAGAACGTTAACTTTTAAAATGTTAAAAAGAAAACAGAACTCTGTAAGGCTTCCATGTTGCTGTTGCATATAAGGTAGCGGATTTAAAATACTAGTGAAGTTTTTATTAAATTACTAGCTGATTCGCCCGCCCATTGGTGCAGGGTGAATAAAATATGTTGGAAACAGTCTGGACTGTCGCCAATACTCACTTTTCTCCATGGCGGGCTGACTTAGGGAGTTTTGGGGGACTGCGTCCCCTTTATCGTAACAAGACTCTCCGGAGACTGCGCCCCCATAGGAAAGTTGTGTTGATTTGCCCGCCCGTTGGTGCGGGTTGAATAAAATACATTGGCAACAGTCATGGGAATCCAAGACGGCGACTTTTTCAATAATGTTTAATATTTTCTTAAACTACTCTTGATAATACACCTTTATGTAAAATTTCATATCTCTATATCAAACGGCGTGGAAAATGTTTTTTGGGAGGCCATTTTCAATCCAAGATGACGAATGTTATGGCGTGATGATAACATACACACATATAGGATAGATTAAGACATATCTTTGTATTCTTTCTTTTTAATCATGGAAGATGTAATAATATTCTTCTTTTCTCTAATCTTTTTTCAGTTCCAACGTATACGTCACACACAGACACCGACCCACCACCTCCCCTGGCACCCATCAAGGTGGAACAAAGTCCAGGCCGAGGCCAAGATTCACAACAACAGCAAGTATCGACCTCCACTAACGATGAACAGAAAAATTCCAGTAAAGATTCTCCGGTTTCGTCCGATCCAAACACCAAACCTCCGTTCTCGTACGTCGCTCTAATTGCAATGGCGATTCAAAACAGTCCTCAAAAGAGGGCCACGTTGTCCGAGATATACGCTTACATCACAACGAAATTCCCGTATTTCGAGAAAAACAAAAAAGGCTGGCAAAACTCAATAAGACATAACTTGTCTTTAAATGAGTGTTTCGTCAAAGTTCCACGAGAGGGCGGTGGAGAGAGGAAGGGGAACTACTGGATGCTGGGTGAGTATCCTTTTGTTACTTCATTTCTATGTTATCTAATTTTCTTTCATCCAAATGTCGTAGCGTAAATTTTATGTGCAGCCACAGTAGAGAACAAGAATGGGATTGACCAGGTAATTTATATCGGATGGAGCAAGAACACTGATACTCTCTAACTAGGGCCTGTAAGCAGAAACACCCAGAATTTCTTGCATATGTTGACCTGAAATTCGTGTTTTAAATGTTAAAAACTGGAAACTTCTAAATGCAGGCGAACGGTTCTAATTCTTGTACTAGGTTTGAAACTGAGATCCATGTTTTTTTGCATAACCCCGTCACATGAACATGTTACTACCTGATTCTTATGTCGAAAGCGATGTAAGTAAATGATTTGTTTTTCACCTGGTGTAGGAAATAAACATCATTGAAACCAAAGTGCTTGGTTCAATGTCGTATGCTGGAATGAGTTCCAAGTTTGTGGCAGTGGCGGCTCGCCAAGCGCAGTTAGTGAAGCTGTACTTCTCTCATTGTTTTGTTGCGTTATTTGTACTAAATAAAACTTATTTTTGAGAGAAAGTGAAATAGATACAATAAAATCTCAGCAGAAATGCCAAATACTTTGTTTCCAGTTTTTTATATCGTGCAAGATCTAGGTATTCTGGCGTTGGAAGACAGCGTAGTCTTGCAATGCTGAAAATGAAAATCTTCCACACATCTTTACGTGCATACTACGGGAGGGACAATTTTACCTTCTTGTGCATTACGCAGAGAAATGTTGATTTTTTTCAGTTGACGGACGATGCACTGCTTGGTTGCTATGACAACCTAGGCGCGGATTATTCTGACCAGTGAGAGACAGCGTTGAACGTAGCACAGAATAAACTGTTGTCTACTTTCTAATTCTACGAAATAACTTCTCTCCCTCCTTTCCAACGTGCAAGCAAAGTAAAGTTGTCCTTAACATAGCGCCTGCGCAATTGTTCGTCGTTTGGTTTATGTATGTATAGTAAGGAACCAAACAGTGTGTGAATTAACGGGAGGATGAGGAGGAAATCCCCTCTTTAAGTCTGCATCTGTACACATGTATAATATACAATATTAAATTCACCACGTTAATTTCTTAACAACAACATTTCATAACCCTAGTAAAACTCCCTTAATTTGCACACTGGAATAAAATTTGTTAAACAAATATACTAATTGTTAGCAAGTATTCTTTTGCGAAATTGATTAAATTAACAGGTATGCTTTAATGCTTGATGACAATTTTCAAAAAGCAGTCTAAAAAATCTATTGTTCTTTAAGGGAGTGAGGGTTTCGACATTGCGATTTTGCAGATAAATATCCTTACCTAATCATGCATGTTCAGCTGTAATAAACCTACTGTCAAGTGAGTTTACACAGACGCATAGTACTAAATGAAAGCGAAGAAATATGAAGTATTCTACGTCTGTAGTTGTGTATGAGATTCTTGCCTAATCTATAAAATCCAATCTCATTATTCGGTTATATTAATGGTTGATTTCTTATAGAAAGCAAACCTAACTTGAAATGTACTCTATTTATATATGGCGAACACAAAAGTCATCGATCGCCTAGTGAGCTTTCCCTACAGATCATCGATAGGGAACCAGCACAGTTTCAGACCTGCGCACATCCATGTATACGACGGACTTTTCCTTATTTCCGCCACGAATCTGATATATCCTAGAATCAAGGATGTTCTGTTAGAACATTCTTGCCTAGAATAGATGCTTTATACTTTCTTTTCACTCCATTTTCGTCTGAAGTTGTTGTTGCTGAATGATTTCAGACTTAAGATAATAGTCAAGTGCTGGTCAAATGGAAATATGCGGCTAATTGCCGCGGGCGCGAACACTAGAGGGTTAAATGATATTTTTTTTTAAATAAGTTCTATATGTCTCGGATATACAGAGGACAGATTTTGTGTACACCATCTATATACCGTAAATTAAATCAGTGTGTGTGTAATATACAATTATACATTCACCGTACTGTCATCAGATCCGCGCTCGTAATAATAACTTTCTTATTTCCATCTGTATTGTTTCAATTCACTGACTTCAGTTTTTACTTTTAAGCCTCTCATTGCGTTATTTGTATTTTTCTGGAAGATATGATTAGGACACCATCTTATTTTAAACGTCAATTTAATTGTGTTCAATTTATGTCTTCTTTTGAATTGCATCTTCAGTTCCGAATACCTCGCAGTGTTTGGGGTAGGTTGCATTGTTCCTAATGCTGACTTTATAGCTTTTTCTATCATTTTAGTGTAATTGATACCATGTTGAGGAACGTATGAGATCATATAGATACCATATTCTACTAAGGGACGAAGATTTTAATAAATTAGAGCATAATTTGAAGATATTCTGCGCAGGGGCGAATTTTTCCTATAGACAGAGTAGACAGCTGCCTACGGCAGAAAATTTTAAAATAACAATTCAGATAATTTTAAAGTAGCTCGCAAATAATTTTACTTTGATAGTTGGCAGCATTGACTGTAACAGTCTAAACTCTTAGGCAACCTATGTTTGCAGTGATGTACTAGCAATAGGTCTAACTCCCTGCCAGGCACGTACCCAGAAGTTGATTGGGGGGGGGGGGGAGTTTGAGGTCTGTCTTGGTGTATAATTTACGTAAAATGTATAATTTTGCCAAAAATGATGCTAATTTCACAAATAACTGAATTTTGGGGGTCCGTACCCCCAGGACCCACACCCTGCGTACGTCCCTGCTATCACGATATGTTGTTCATGAGTACTGAATATGCAATAGCAAAACTGGCGTTCCGCTACTTACTCCTGTGCACGTAATTAGTATTAATAGAGTACATTAAATAAATAAAGCAGCTGACAGGACACCGGTACTAAGTGACTCTATGGCTTACGGAACTCGCAAGTTCATCGCCGCAGTAACAAACATTCGCCATTGGATTCTATCCTGAGCAACATCAAGCCAGTTTTCGTAACGAACACCTACTTCACGAAGATCTCTTCTAATATTATCCTCCCAACGACGTCTCGGTCTTCCCAACGGTCTCTTTCCATCCAACTTTCCTACCAGGATAGAATATAATCTTCGTTTGTTTTCCATCCGAGCTACATGGCCTGCCCTGCCCACCTTAGTTGTTGCGATTTCATTATTACAACATCTGGTGAATCGTGCAGTCCGTGGAGTTCTTCATTATGCAGTCTCCTCCATTCTCCAGTTAACCTGTCCGTCCCGTATATCTTTCTCAAACCCTTATTTTAAAACACATGTAATTCATGTTCATCCGCTAGGGTCATGCTCCAACTTTCGCAACCGTAAAGTACATGTATTACCGGCAAAATACCAGTTCTGTATACTTCACTTTCCTTGATATTAATCGCGATGTTAGAAGTTTTTGGACTAAATAGAAACATGCGTTGCCCGATACTAAGCGACTTTTTATTTCTTCCGTGACCTCATTTCTGCTTGTTACGTATGCTTCCAAGTATTTTAATTTGTTTACTTTCTTTATGTCCCTATCCTTAATTATTATGTTTCTATTTCCTTCATTCCCTGTGTTTCAGCTTATCATGTATTTTGTTTTATCTGTGTTTACGTGTAGATCTATCTCATCGTACGCTCCTACTAAGACATCGGTGATGCTTTGTAGTGCATTTATATCGTCCCCTATTAAATCTACATCATCCGCGTATACAAACGGTTGATGCAAGCCATTCAATGATAGTTTCTTTTTGTCCACTTTAATTTTTAAAATCGCATATTCTAACGCTAAGTTAAACAGTAGTGGGGACAAGGCATCGCTTTGTTTCAATCCGTTGCGAATCTTGAAACTATTTGCCATATTATTACCTATCCGTACTCTGCTTATGGGGTCGCTGAGACACATCTTCACTAGTTGAACCATTTTTTTCGGAATTCCAAATCGTACCAGGATACTGTATAACTTTTCCCTTTTGACAGGATCGGTTTCTTAAAATCAATGAATAGCTGGTGAACTGTCTCATTGTATTCCCATTTCTTGTCCAAAATTTGTCTCAAGGCGAAAATATGGTCAGCGTGGTTTACCAGTTCTTCTAAATCCACATTGGTGATCTCCAATTATTTCATCTACGTATACACTTAGGCGTGTTAACAGAATATTACATAATACTTTGTAACGAGTTGGAAGTAACGAGATTCCGCGGTAATTATTACAGTCCGATTTATCGCCTTTTTTGTAAATCGGAACTATTATTGAGATTTTCCATTCCTTTGGGAATTTCTCCTCTCTCCATGTACCACTTATCAAGTAGTTCCTCCAGCTTTAATTAATTCGGCTGGAGTGTTGTCTATTGTTGGTGGTTTGAAAATTCTCGCTAGGTTCAGGTATCCACAGTTCTGCGGTACAGATGTCAAATTCCTCTGTTTATTCCCCGTTGTGTACATTAAGAAGGTTGTCGAAATAACTTTTCCACATTGACAAGATACAGTGATGTAAAATACGGACGGAGTTGTCAGAAATTGTAAGGGGGGAAAAATGATCAAAGGTTTTAACAATTAGCTTATAAGTATCGCAATTTATTGATCCGCAGCGCACCGTAGCCCTATGTTAAAAGAACTTTTCACAAACATTGTAAAAACAAATTGAAAGTGAATGTTTCTTATTATAATTTCTATTTATAAAGTACCGGCAGTAATTGATGCCATTGCCTTTGTTGCAGTTCCATAAATTAAATATTTGCCTTTTTTCAAGTACTCGCTCGCAAGGTTACTTCTCTGTTTGCTACTACTTAAATTTAGAATATAAACTTATAGCTTCGTTATAAAATAATAAAACATGAAGAAGTGAAGACCAATACATTAAGCATAGTATGAATAATTTTATAATCGATTTATGAATATTTTCTATTGATCACGGAAAGAAATCGCGCATGACAGGTGACACGAGTGTAGTTAGATGAATTTTAGTGTATTCATTTTTATATTTTAGCTACAAATTTTAGTTTGAATAAATGGAACTATTTTTTTTTTTTATCTTAATATGATTGTTATACAGTCAGAGTAAAAAGCTCTATCGTAAAATTTCTTCTCTCAAGTTTGGAATCTAAGTTTCAGAAAACTGAACTGAAATCGATCAATCCATTGCGAAGTTATTCGGAGAAGAAATTTTACAACTGGATACAAACTTTCGGAGCTGACTGTACAAATTCATATTTTAGTATTCAGCATATATTTGCAATAATACAGTTAATTCTTTTTGAGTCCAAAGTACATATTAAAGAGAAAAAAAGGTGAGCGGGAAATTCTTTTATGCTTACGGGGGACAGAATTGTAAACTCCACTGGTCCTACATGTTTTGAGATTGCTAAACATTCCAAATATTTAATATTACAGTTTCCTTTTTTTCTGTGATGTTTTTCGTTGATTCATTTTAATTTCATTTAAGAGGCTATACTTGGTCCAACGAGAGTTGATTTCTGACATTTCGTTGTGGGCGCAGCGATGTTGCCAAGTTGTTGACACATGATATATTCTGCTTAACTTGATTTAATAAAGTTGTCTCACTAGTAAACGGAGAATGCAGGAGGGTTGTTTAACAAAGCCTTCGAAACTACGATAATGATTGGGTGCTTTCTTGTAACTGCTACTATTTCGCTTTTGTCAGAAGCAAAACTATCAGCAAGTTATTCTCACTGGCTCCAGTATAAATGTAATCGTAGATATTTAGCAGTGGGTATGGTATATTCGTTGTTTTACATTTTATGGTTATGTTTCCTTTTCTTTTATTCCGAAATACTGTTTTGTGATTTTTAGCTTGATAGTATGAGATTTCTTGTTTTCATCCAATTCTCTGCTTCGTGTATTTTGTGTTTCTTTTTCCTGTTTCTCTGCTGTAAGTTTCCTGCTTACATTATGAATTCATATGAATTTTTAATACTGGTTGATATTTCTTAAATATGAATTAAATAAAAGATGTATGGCAAGATGATACTACACATTTTGGGTCCCACTGTTTTTATGTTTTCTGGGAAGTGAAAATAAAACCTATTGTTGTGTTAATACGTTCCATATGATTAACTGTTTATTATGAAGTACTTTTGTTTAAATGGTTATACATTTCGTTATTATACCCTATTGTAGCAGCTGAAATGGCAATAATACCTTACTCCTCTGTTATAATGTTTTTATTGTTGGGAATCAGTGTAATGGGAAATAATCTGTGCTTTGTTGTAGTATTGGCAACCTTGGTTATGTACTTGTCCATGGAATGAATGAAATCGGAAGGAAAACAATTAATTTGTGAATCTTATATATTTTGTTCTAAAGAGATACAATGCGTAATAATAAAAAATAATGAGATACAATGCGTAATAATAAAAAATAATAATAGCAGCAAGCGGTAATGCCCATACTGAGAGAGTTGTCATAGTTTGTAACAACTGTTTAATGTCAACGAATATATATGGTGGTACTAACAATAAGTCAAGGTCCGTGGAGCCCATTCGTTTTTAAGGAAGGGTCTGCTCAACGGACCTTGGAACTAAGTTACTAAATGAGTAATGATTTTAGATTATGTGGATTTGGAAGTATTGTATGAAATATCTTACATTTGTAGCCAATAAAAAGAATACTGTGTGGGTAGTAGGTACTGTATTTCATATTTAATTTCGTGGTATCTTTCTATAAAAGTGTTCTGGGTAGTGATTCTGCATAACAATATCCAACCTCTCCTTCTATTGTACAACCAACATAATACTTCCGTGAGATTGTGGACCCACGAGTTAACTATGCTACTGGCATTGAGAAATTAACTAAAACTAATATTTATTCGTGTTTAGTGTAAGAATTGCTGTTGCGTTAAAGAAATCCCATATTTTTCCTACTTGCCAATTGGTTATCGATAAATTAATTTCCCTCATTAATATACCTCTCCTTTCTATTGATTAGTAATTTCCCAGAAAGGTTTTGTAACGTAGAAAGGCAAGTTCTTGGGCGAAATGAATTCCCATTCTTTGGATCTGTATTGGGTTGTAATGCAATGATTATTTTTTCATTGTTCAGGAGGTTTCACCGGTTTTCAGAATTCTATTCAATACGTGACATCATTTTTATAATTCACAGTAAACAATATTTTTTTGTCATAGTGCTTACAGGGTGTCTGCCATCCGGGAATTTAAAACGGTCGGGGAAAAGCGGGAAATTTCTGATTATACAAGAAAATTCGGGAAAATGGTTAATTTATATATATATATATATATCAGCGCGTCAATCG
>JAGDQP010076059.1:0-10098 GCA_022664845.1 Lepisma saccharinum
AAGTAGAAAAGGATAAAAGGTAATATTCCTTTAAAATTAAAAATAAAAAAAATAAGTTGTAGTGGTTGGATTTCGATCCAGGGTCCACAAGCACACTGGTCAGACGCTCTTGCTACTTAGCTACGAAGACAGTTGGTATTTCTGGCTTTCCGAGTGATAGCTATATCTAGTGTTTTACTGAGAAGGGGTTAATCATTAACACGTTTTTGATTTTACTACGAGGAATGTCTCGTGAAAAAAAGGAGAGATACGTTTGCTACAGTGTAAAGATTTATACCTAACTTAATTTCTCTTTCCGCCAATGCAATCCTTGCCGTTCTCGGTCCACCAGTGAACTGTTTACTGTTCACAGTGTAAAGGCAATATAAACACTCAAAATGGCGTGGCGTTCAGTGACAAGGAAGTAACGTTACTCCTGTTACTGGATTATAAAATATCCAACTAAGGTTTAAATTTCATCCACAAAAGTACGTAACTTCAAAATTGCCTGTTTAGCTTACCCTTCGATTAGAAAATGACCGAGTTTTAAGCGTAAAATAAGTTGAACGTTCACGGACAAATCACTTTGGTCAGTTTCAACCCATTTTCAGTTAAAGTTAAGCTATAACAAAGAAAATGATAAACTTTAAAATGGAGATAATTTTACCAATCTTTCCACTAAAAGTCTTACACTATATCCACATTTAAGAGTAAATACAACAAAACGCTAATTTTCGACTTTTATTTCTCCATAAAGCGGAGTAACTTTCATCCATTTCGTGTTTCCACTTTTTACAGTGAAGCGTCTCGACGTTCGTCTCAATTCGTCAGTTTTCAACCGATGTTTGAAAAGAAAAATAGATAAGTATTATTATTCTAGTAATTAATTCAAATGTTTGTGTTCAATAATGTATAAATCCAACATACATTTCGCTGATGGAATATATTTTTTTCGTTTCACATTAGGCGTTTTCTTTTCGACAAAGAGGACACACGGTTATATACCTACGGTTAAGTTCTGTAGAGGAGTGAACTAAAAGGTAAGAATTTACAGAAGAAATGATACGATAAAAGGATATCGAATTGGTGAATATTGAAAACAAAGTAAGGGTTGCTGTCTCGAATCATTGAACAATAATGCAGAGAAAGCAGTTAAGAAAAGAGAACTGTTTGCATTAACGGAAGGTAACTGATAACAGAAGACGGTCGCAAACGTGATAACGACTGTAATATGCAATGCATGAGATCTAACCTGGCTTTAACTAACACACCTTTGCTCGCTCCGCTTGCTAAGCATTACTTTCTGCCTGAGCAGAATAAATCTTCTCCAGACGAGCGCGGAGTAATACATAATGACTGCTTGCGTTCATCTTGCTTCACATTGCACGAATGCAAGTAGATTGTGATATCGGAGGGTTTCCGAAATTCATGTCATTGAAATCGATCTAACAAATTTGTAACATATAGACGAAAGTGACCACAGGGTGACTGAATCATTAGATGGAAAGTATAGTGGAGGATTAGTGCAACGAAAATTCATCCCTCTGTGGAACTAGTGTCCGCACCTGGCGTGCATCACTCCTTCCTTCGGTTTTCCTATAATGTTCTTGTAAATTGTCAGATTTTATACTCCTCTAGTCTTATTTTCTTCTGTATTACTACTCTTCAAAGGTACTGACAACTTATCATTATCAGTACAAAATCTAAAACACTAAATACCTAACCTGCCTGTAGGGTAACCTAGGGGGCCTTCTAGCAATAATACAGGCTGCTTTCGTCTTTCAAATGATCATCTATGTTTGAAGCATTAAAAAATGTTGTAATTGCTAAGAACTGGACACCATTATTTAAATTGTTAGCTGGTTTGAGGTGTACGAGATGTTTAGTGGAGGATTAGGATTTATTGAGGTTTGAAAATTTGAATTGGAATGAGTTTTCACGAAGTTTTGTTTTGTTTTCTGTAAAGCCGATTTTGCCATCCTAAATATTTTCTTAGTATTGTCTCATCCGTGGAAATATATTTTTTGATGTTTAAGTGCACTTTTTTTTTATTTGAAATGTTTTCCTTATGTTTGGATAATATGTCTTCATTTAATTTGACTTCTAGTTCTAGGGTTGTACCGTTTTGATTGTTATTCTTTTGTTTTTTCGTGTACGGCTCATTCAAAATATTGAAGCGACATTGAAGTGTTTCTTCAGAAGCCCTATTAATGTCAGGATGAAGTTTGGTAAATGATTCTTGGGCACAGGCGTGAGCACTGGAGATACTCATCTAATCACATTATTTGTGTATTCGTTTAAAGCTTCATTGACAATAGTCTCTATTTGTAATGTATCTGTCTTGTCAGAATTGAATGATGTTTGATTAATTTGTAAACAATCCGAATATTTTGTTTTGTTTACAGGATTATTGGCTGGTTTCTAATTTTTTTTCCGGTAATGGGGCAATATTACGAATAACACAAGTAAAAGTGATTTCAGTTATGGCTTGAAGCGTTTCTTCTTTTTATCATAATCAGTACTAGACAGACATAACGTAATTTTCCGTAGCTTCTAATACGGAAGAGAGGGACTTATAGCTAACTATAGCAGTGCCACATGCAATATAAAACAAACGCTTTATTTACTCAAACAACTTAGAGCCAACATTTTCTTTTCACATTCTTTTCTTTAGTTCACAATGGTTCGTGGTGTCCTAAATATTGAAATGTTAATTTAACTCATGGAATGATGAGATTTTGCACAACAACGTAAGTCGGGTGACAATACAATATTCCATTGTTACTTTCATATATTTCTATAGATTTTAAATCCATATTTTAATATGTTTTTATGTGAATTTCTTTATCCTAAAATAAATACTAGTCTGTAAACGATAACTGGTTGCAGAATACTTTAGGATATGGGTCACAAAACATTAGCTTGAGAGAAAGTATGTGAATACCGAAATAACTAAAAAAAATAATTTTAAAAAATAAAGATATACTGTTCTTAAACAATTCGTAGTAAAAATAAAAAAATAATTTTGTTTATGGATAACTAAAAACAAAAGCATGGAACGCAGCAAGTTAAGAATTTATAAAGTGACTGTGTATGAGAACGCGCGACGCGCTTAATGCTTTTCTTTTTTATTCATGCATAAACAAAATTATTTTTACTTTTAAGTACGAATTATTTATGAAACGTATGTCTTTTTTTTCTTCAATAGTCATGAAAAATTCCCAAAGTTCTTCATTTTCTGCTCTCGATATTCAGATTCACGTTAAAAACGATAATGAAATTGGCTGTGTAAAAAGTGAACATAGAATTCACGAAGAACGTACCTACCAAAGTACAACTGTCACACCCTTTTACCATTTGTTAAAAAGGAGTAACACAACCATACGCATAATTATTACAATCAGATCTGAACTGGAGAATTTGCAAAGCAAACAGAGTGTATCTGAAATTACCACGCGACTTTATTTAACGTTACTCGTATTTGTGAGAAGTTTGTAATCGATTTTTGACTCATTTTCACAACTAACTTGAAATCCCAGATTTCCTTACTTTTTGTAAACTTTAGTCTAAACTATTAGTTGCCTTGTAAGCACGCTAGATGGACAAAGCAGTTGTAAGATTAGGAACTTTTGAAACGATTTCTAATTAAAATATTATATACTAATTTGCGCGTAATAATATATATTTACTTTGAACTATTTCATAATCTTGTATTAATAATAATTTCGTATTATATTCTTAACTATTTTATAGTATTAATTGTGCTCTTATGGCTTAATGTTTACTAAACAATTTATAATAGAGTTATATTTGTTTTCTAGGTACTATTTAATGTTAATAGGTAACAAGAAAATATTGATTATATTTTCAAAAATACATGTCTTAAGTATATTTACTCGCTACTAAAAATACATACTTTTATTAAATAAGTGAGCGCTGTGATTCTTATAACAAGTTGTAAGTCTCCGAGGGTCCATTGATAATACAGGAAAATTTGAAATGATCTCCACCACAATTTTAAAAAAAGGAGAATGATCTTCTATGGAAATGTCAGAAGAATGTAGCCACAAAGGATGGTTACATTCTTATTAATAATCATAAAGAGCAGAATGATCGTAAATTCACTGTTTTTCATGAACTCTCTGCATCTTATTTCTAGTCATTTATTTGTTAAAATTTAGAAATAACTGAAAAAAATAATAGATTATGAGTAATAGTTTATTATCCCCCTTTTAATCATTTTTTTAAAAATGAAAGCATGCTCTTTGAAAGTAATTATTTTAATGTTAATTTTAAAATTAACATCTCCACCCATTAATGTAACAGAGTGCTTACATGAATGAATAAATAAGCCAAGTTGCCGTCATTATTCCATACTAATTTCTTTCCTTGAAACTGAGTTTTAAAAAAAATGCGATTCATGAGAAAACTGTTAAAAAATTTTTGTCACACGCGCAAACTTAAACCAAAAATAATTTATTACGGATCTTTAGTGGAATTTTCCTATGTCTGGTTTATCTATACAATACAGCGCACGAGTCTGACCTAGTTTTCACCTTCTATAGAATATGATGTTTATATAAAGCTAAGAAAATTACTGGTGAAAATTCAATAAGCTAAAGAAGAAGAAATACGATAGTAATTCTTTCTCTTCTTCAGCAGCTGAACCCAAAATGAATTAGGTATGTATTGTAGTCGAGGATGTAAGAAAAGAAAAAGGAAAAATGTCAAGCAATTTCATTAAAGAAATGCGCACTCCTCTTGCTTTGCAAGAAAAGAACAGGGGCAGAAAGAGTTCAATGCATTGTTCCAGAACATTGCTTCAGGATACAAAAGTTAGCAGAAGCAGCAGAAAGAAAAAACAGAGGTAAAGTACGGAAAGTATAAAAAAAAAGAACTTGAGAGGAAGTATTTATCTTGTTAATAACTACTGTAGAAGGATAAGAAGGGATACTTAAAGCTTTAAAAGAAACATTTTGTATTAGGAATTTAACATAAAAAAGAACACTGTTGAGTTTGAATTTATATATGGCTTTTCGATCTTATCCGAAGTATCATTTGGCACAGTGGTTGCAGCTCGTAGTGCACCTCTCGGCGATGGACACACAAGATATAATCTTGCGTGAGTGTAGATTGATCATATGTTGTGAGGTGGTATACCGCGTTGACAACCAATGTCTGGTACGCTTGGGAGTCTCATACAGGACCCACTTCCCGTCACTGGTGAGCCCTCTATCGAATGAGTATGTTAAGGTGTCAAAAATTAAACGGCAAACAGGTTGTCACTCGTTGGTCCTTGTTGGCTTCCGACAGTGTGGGGCTATCACGTCTCCACGTGTACGCTTCCATTTGAGGTACAGGTAAAGGCTGATGTGTCATTGAATATTGTGTATTTATAAGTGAAATATTATTGTATCAGAAGGGTAATTGACGTAATGAAGCATAAGTTATAAAATAAAACAACATATCTTAGATAAATATTTTATTACAACATCATAATATCCATTTGTTTAGTATATGTTCATGTTAAGGCTAGATATAAGCTATACAGTGATACTATTTTTATCCGTAGCATTCCAATATTGGTGATAATACTACTTTAGAACCATTATTCAGTCTTGTGATTGTTCATTTCCTATTCTCAAGGTGATAGTGTTTGGAAAATGCAAACAAAATATTACTCCATTTCCAAATTTCGACGTTTTTATCCTTACTGGTAAACTGGTCACGGATTGCTCGTTAGCTAGCCGTCTCGCATATTTACGAACAACTCCCGTTATCACATAAATTTGTAGTCTTGATTAGTTTGGAAGTATAATTTTATTTCATCAGAAGTCGCTGCCAGTTTATCAAGAAAATTCCTTTACTCCTATTGAATTTTGTTTACTAAACATACACACAGAATGCGCTTTAGTCTGTTTGTCTTCACCAATATTTTCTTGAGGTTCAAACTGAATCATGATCCTAATTATTTATTTCTTATTCATCTGTTAATGATGGTTCATGACAATAATTAAAATTAGAAAGTATGTCACTACAGTTTAGGTATCACAGGTCGAATATACTTAGAACCCAGTGGCGAAAGGTGCTTACATTTTACTGAAATAAATATTAAAATTGTAAATAAGCTTGTGCAAATCTATGGACTGCACTACAAATTAAGTGAAAAAATCTTTGTAAAATTTCATAGAAAAGCTTAAAATAATTAGATCATTACAAGAAAATGTTAATTATCAATGGCAAAACATGATTAAAGGTACATTATCCTCCATATTATCCTTTAATTAGAATATGTAATTAAGCAAAGAAGTTTTAAAAATAGTAAACATATTTATATTTTTAAAAAAGACGATCATTTCAACATAAACTTTGTAAAAGGATATTCATTCCAATTACACAGGTGCGCTGATCCCTCGGTCACCCGATGCACACTTTGTTTGTATCCATTATTTTGTTTGTGTGATATCTTTCTGCCATAGATACATATTAAAGTATGATCATTGGTGATCGAACACCGCATCTTTGTGAGTGACTACTGCCAAGTCATTTCATTAAAAAAAAATATACTCACAAAATTTAACATTGAAATATTCACTAAGTTTCAGCCTATATACACCACCAACTTAACTTTTTTGATTAATAACAATTGCAACTTACCCAGCAAAATTATTGGAACATTAAGCTGAATCCTGTACTAAAAATTAACACCTCCACATGAATTCGACAAACTTCCACGAAAATGTAGGGATGGTTTAACATATGAAAATGTTGAAAGCTTAAATCTACTGGAGATTTTCAGCTACTTATAAACAAAAAAATAAAATAACTTCCACTCGGCCTACAGAAACACATAGTAGTGCAACAAAGGTTTTCCAAAGACATGTCTAATCCAATCACGAAAAAATGGAGAAGAAGAAACGTGTCTGAAAGAAAACTGCCGCTTAAGCAGAATGCTAAAAATGTTGTCAAAATAGAACAGATTGATCATTCGTTACTATTATCACAAAATAATACAATCACAATTTAACCAAATGGATTATAAAATTCGTAATTAAGAATATTTCCAAAAATGCCAGCGTTTTAAAATAAACATGCAGAATAGCAATTACTAAGAATAAAATAAAACCTCTCTGTGTAGGACATGTTTATGTTATCTCGTCTTTAAACACTCCTACCAACCAAAACCTGATCCCCGGAACAAAACTACTAAAGTATGTCGAGAAAAGATAATAAAAGGGTCTACTAACTCTCATGTCACAGTAATTTCCAAACACTACAAATTAGAAAGAGAATACTACTATCAGCAACTACTGTGGATTACGCTACCGCTTAAATATGCACTCAAATACTGTAAGTACGTGACCTGAGCCAAAGTTTCCAAGAAGCCTTAAATAAAATTAAAATTCAAAATTATAAGTTCGTAGAGACCAACATGAAACAAAGTGCAAACCAAACCAAAAACCGAGAACGAGCTACACAAGTAACTTCTACTGAACGCAGGGATTCCACCAGGATTTTCAGTTTGGGGGGTGTAAAGTCAAGATTGAGAGGATGTAAGAAGAGTTTTGCACGGTTTTTTTAATCTATTTTTGACCGCAAAAATGTTACATTTGGGGGCTGTTCTCCAGGATTTAGGGGTGATATCCCCCAGAGAGGCATCTAGCGCATTCACTGACTGAACGTACCACATATCTGCCAAACTATAGACATATATGACCCATACTACACAAAGCGAAAGGAACTCTGATTGAATTGCAGAGAAATGGGCTTCGATCCCCAACGATCAGACTATAATGATAGTGCTTGTGTCTTTCAGTGGTAAAGAGGTACAGGCGCACTTATATCCCTCGTGTTCTAAGTATTTTCTCAAGGTGAGGGAGAGATTAAGTGAAAAATCCTCTCAGCGCAACACTGGATAAGAAATTCACTTACAGCTCTTTATCTCCAAACAGACTAGCCTATTTTAAATCCCCTATGCACCTAATTATTTTTTTATTACTTATACTCTTTGGGTTCAAGGGTCCTCATATATATTATTTCAATCCATAAACTGCTAATTCTTTCTTGCAATTGTTTACAAAACATAAACTATATATAATATACAAAGATATTTGTCTATAGATTGTTCACAGTAAATTATTAAACTAATTGCTTCTCATTCATGTTTGAATACAATGTTCAAGAGATGGGGCAAGAGAGATTATTGCATAATAAACTTTAAGGATCATAATATCTTTGATTTGGGGTGACGTTTTAGAACGTTTATTATTACAGATCATATACACTCACAACAACTTTAATAAAAAAAGTGCAGAAGCTAAATCTGGAAAATAGAATTATAACAACAAATGCCTGGTATTATATCTAAAACATTTTGTTGTATCTAGAATTTTCATCAAAAAGTTGTTAAGTACAGCATTAATGTAGGAAAAATCGAAAGTTATTACAAACAAATGACTTAATAGAGCTGCTCAGTTACTTGACCAATTAATTTGTCAGAAAAATCTATCAAAACAATGCATCATCTAATGTAAAGTAAAATAGAGGTGAGGAATTTTTATCAAATTCACCTCCGGGACACGGAAAAATCTATTTCTTTTATCTTAGATGTTAAATTAAACTTATAGTTTTATTAATAGGTGCCTATAAAGTCAGCAATTGGGCCCACAAAATGTTCAGTATTAAAATCACGCTAGTAAATTTATTGTGCCAAAATGTGGCTCAAGGTCGTTTCGAACGTTTTCTTCCGACTTCATACTAGTTTTTCTTTAATAGGTATGGAGATGATTCCCAGGTCAAACTAGTCATACCAAAGGACTGCAACCATGTGCTCGATATAAGAGACAGAAAAATACAATAGTTTAGACCTGAGTAAGAGCAAATCGTTGCCACACTTTCATTTTGAAACATAATGCGTGGTATTTTCTATAACATTTTCGAAGCGTAATGTTGACCTTTATGGGCTTTAGAAATCAGGCCAGGATATGGTCGGGAGAGGATATTAGAAGGTATTCGGCCACAGCCTAGAGAGTAGGTACCATTCTACTAGCATTTGCCTCATGTGGCTGAGGAAATACCCTGAAAAACAGTCAGGATGAGTGGCTGCGGGATCGTTCCCAAGATCTTCCGATTGCTAAGTCAACGCTGTACTATTCTCGAAGCCGAATGTGTCGCTGTGATTCAATATGTACGCAATTTGTGACTTCAACGAATTGCTAAATTTCAATGAAAACAAATCTCACAAAATTAAGAATTTGGCGTTCGATGATCTTTAAGAATCCCATCAAATGAGGAAAATACTATTTTAGAAAAATACAAAGTCTTGTCTAAACTTCCGCATTTTAATCAATTTAGAAACGACATTTAGTCTTCAGTGTTTTTGTGAAGCCAAATTCTGATCTTTAAACTACCAACCTACAAGATCCGAAGTTTGCTTGTGTTTTAAGTAAACTGTGTGCTGTTTTAACATAGTAGGCGTACATAGAAAGAACATTTAAGCAAACAGAATTTAGATTTAATTCCTTTTAGTTTTTTTTCTCTCAAATTAATAGAGAGTTATCTGCCATATAGCTATTTCCATTATATACAGAGCTAGACAATGTTCATTTTTCTCTTAAGTTAAGAATTTCAAAGAAGAGATTCACTTCCATTTTTTAAAGAAGAAATTACATTTTGACTGTTTTGCAAAAGTCTTTTTAAAAACGCTTTTTAATTTTTAAAAGCTTGCTTTTTTTATAGCACGCATTGCTTTTGACTTAACGATATATATTTTAATTAAGTTCTTTTTCAGACTGTGCCTTCATTAAATATTTTAATGATTTGTAATTCCTTACTAGAGCCAAAAGTTTATTCAAATTGTATTTAATTAATTCCAGTGTTTCTTTTGCGCCGAGAACACTGCTATTATATGAAATTTCATTGTTCCTGACGGGTGGTACACTATAACAATGTTTCTTTTAAAATTCTCCATAGACTATCTCCATTATTATTTACTTTAAAACAATTCTCATCTTCATTTAGATTTTTACAAATATCTCGAAAACTCTAACTTCGCCAGTTTTTTTTTTTTTTTAATATCAGGAATGACATGAAACACTAATTTTGGAAAATACATCATTT
>JAGDQP010076060.1:0-10097 GCA_022664845.1 Lepisma saccharinum
TTCAGGCGTTAACACCAACTTTTTAATGTAATTTCAGATTTTATCCATTCTTTGGCTTCCGAGTACGTTAGCAGGGGTTAAGTTATATAATTTAGCGGTGAAGTTCCGTAGTTGGTGGACACACAAACATCTATTTTATTCGAAACTTTTCAGTTCTTGTTAGCTTTTAAGGCACTATTTCTGCATACGCGTGAACTTTCGTTACACTAATTTTCCACTGTTTTTGCCATCTCATGATTCAGTTACGCTGTGGTTACCTCTGTATTTGCGTTCTATATTCTTTGTGTAACATGTACGTGATCCCTCTCGGAATCCTTCCAATTTCATAATCTACTAGCATTCATGCGATACATCAATTCGCTCAGCCATTCTGTAATCTGTATTAATCCGCTCACGTCACAGGCAAAAGATAACGTAAATGTTATTGTATAAATTAAATACAATTTTGCTATATTGTTTTACCTGTTACCGGTGTTGAAAAATAACAGTTTAGATATTACAGGAAGGTTCTAGAACGCTGCCCGCTTGTAAGTCAAAACGAGGAAACTGACTCTCCAGGTCTTATATTAATATGATGTTTCTTCAACATATTAATAAAAAAGCCCAATTCTTGAGAGTCAGTTCATTCGAAACTTGCGCTCTAGATGGTGGACTAGTAACTTGGGGTTCACTTTAGCAGACTGTCCTCAAAAATGGAAAATTTACAGGTGGAATAAAGTAGAGTATTCATGTGGATGTCCAGTGTTTTTTTTTTTTTTGTAACTAGTTTCTGAGTGGTGGTTACAGGCTAACCAACGTGGCAATTTTTTTTTCGCAACCCTAGTTCCGTAGTATACATTACCTAACCTAAAATAACTCAATGTACGCCAACTACATGAAAAAAATTGCGAAAAAATGGGAAAAACTAGTAATATCTTAGAGGACCGTCTGCTAAAGTATAGCTGTTACCTTAAATACGACGAAAATAAACATCTGGAAAACTACTAACAGATCAAAATTTCACCCTTTCCATAAAAGTACACCAGTAACAGAAAACAATAATTACAGCTATATCAGTGCAAAAAATAATATTTTAAAATTTATGGGGGTACTTCACCCCCCCCCCCATGCTCTACTAATAAAAAGAAATTAAACAAAACTTTAAAACAGACGACAATTACAGATTTAAATTCCTGTTTGTGAAACTATGTCTACGAAGAATCTAGGACATTTTGGCGACAATGTTCTCAACAGATAGTTCACTGACGGTCAGTTTGGCGAAAAAACAGTTTATGAAAGTACTTTCATTGTTAAGGCATTAAAAAGTTACCAAACTGAGTGAAAATATAGTGCATTTGTGTCTTGTTTTAGGGTATTTGGATGGGATCTAGATCCATGATGTATCTGCTCCAAGGCTTGGCCAGAATAGACTTAAAGTCCAAAGAAAATGTTTACTGGAGGAAGGGGTGGGGGAAGTCATATTTCAAAACAATTTAAGAATGTTCCTAAGGAAATTTAAATAAGGATGGCCAAAGCCTGATTGTTAAAAATACCGAATCTGAATTTTAGAAAATAATTCGGATAATTAGACGGCTTTTAATTGGAAGGTTATATTTTTTAAAATTCTTTTCTCAAAGTAAACAAGTAGGAACTTGTTTTTCTTCCATTCCTATTTCTATCAGTTGTTTACTTTGAAATGGAAGTGCTCGTCTCTAGAAGGGGTGCTGATGTGATTGCTTTAGATGGCTTCATGTATACAATAGCAAGAGCGATAAAAACGAGAACAAGATGGAAATTTGTGGAAAGAACTTGTATGAAATGCAAAGGTGTTCTTAATACAGATCATTTTAGAAGAGATCCGAAAAAAGTTATTTCTGGCAACGACTGAACAGTACATGAGTAAAGAATATGATCCCGACAGATCGTGACTTCGATTCGAAAAAAATCATTCTGATTTCAAATAGTTTCAGTCCAAAGAAACATCTGCACATTCGAAATCAACTTCATATGTTTAGTTTAACTAAACAGGTTTGCAAGCAACAATTTGAGTCCAAATTCCTATTTTCAAATATTTGTGATTCACTGTGTATTCTGATAACATAAATCGTATATTTTCAGATTGCAACAATAAGTTTGAATTTAAACATTTTCAAAACACTGAACGTAAAATTACAGTCGACGCTGGGCCACTTCCATTGAAAGCACATTCATAGAATACTTCATTCAAGACAATAAGAATTTCAAGTGTAAGGCAGATAGAGTGAAGCTCCATGTATACAGGATCTATCACAACAGAGATAACATTTCTATTATTGTGACATAAATTTTTTTAACGTATTTAATTCAAAAGTGAGTCTAACGACCATGTCGGTTATATTAAAATTTCATATACTCAACGTTTGAAAAGAAACGAACGCAACCTACCACTGAGCGCAGGTACTAAACTTTTACCGTACTTGAAGCTATAGTGAGCTTTTCTCAAAAATGAATATATTGCTGTAGAATTATCTAAAATATCTTTAAACTTCAATAAAAACATTGCTGAACGCAAATGTGAGAAAATTTTATAACGATAAAATGTGAGGGACAAATTTTGGTTATCAGATCATGGCTATTATATAGCACAGCATTCTAAACATCAAGTCAGCTCATGTCCGCCGTAACCAGATTAGCCAAATTTCATCAAAATCTGAAACTATGGGTGACATTTCACCATTTTTGTGCCTATTTGGCATGGCCTGAAAGAGTTTTATTAATAATATGTCAGATCTACGTTGTGAAAGTCTTAAAACTTCTCGAGTTGATCTCCTTTACAATTCCCTACGTTTCTTATACAATGTTATTCGAATTAACCAAGTGATGAAATTAATTCTGGTTCAGTTCGTGAAATTTAGGAGAATGTTCCAGTTTCACAAAAAGGGGGCGGTCTGTTTAGAAAATTTTAAAAAGCGGACATTTACCACGTATCCTAACTAATTAAAAGATTATTTTCATTCAGTTTTGTAGCCAAGGGGGGAAGGACTTAGAATTTTCGGACCTTCCCCTTCCCTGCTATAATGTTTGGCTTTCCGTTATACAGAATTAACTTTCCTTGCAAGATAGTCAATATGCACTAAGGCATCGGATATATTCTTTCAGATAAGCCAAATAACTGCCCTTGAGAATTTTCATTCCACCTTTGTAGAAGCCAAGAAGTTTTACATGTAGACAGTTTTGTGTTAAACCACAAAACTGATGGAGCGTTAGTTCAAAACCGATCCTTCAAAATTTGATTCTGAATCCAAGAAATACCCAGTAAAGCAGCCTTGAAGTGTGATTTAACTATTTTTTGTAAATTTTATTCTCATTGCAGAGGAAAGTGAAGTCCGAGGCCTTCCTGCTGTTCAAGTGGTTAACCATGTCCTGGCTACTGCTGAAAAGCTTATTAGAGAGGGTGAGTTCTTTGTTTATTTATATGAATCTTTTTTAAAGGGTGAAATTGTTTCCTGTGCTTCTTGGTTTGTTTTGGGGTGTGTTGCCTGGTTGTAAAAGCTACGTGATGTATAGATAAATCTTTATAACTTATTTGCTCGTTTAAGGACGTCGCTGTTATTGTATTCTTCTATAAGTTTTATAGTGGGCGTAGGTTACTATTTGTGCATAATTTAGATCTAAAATTAGGCTTACGAGTTCAGTATTGCTTAGAACTGTACCGATATATCCAAGGGGTGGATTTAGATGTCATTTTTTGGTCTAGCCCACTGCTTGATGGGGGTACAGTTTTTGGGTCGGGCCTCCACTGGATTTTGCTTGGTTCAACCAGGCATCTGGGACCTTTTTGTTGGGCTAGGGTTAAAATCTATCCCTCGATATATCGGTATGAAACGACTGTTGTACGTTGAATTGAATCGTATTTATGGCCTTTTTGGATATTATTGAAACGATATTGGATATTCAATTTTGAACCAGAGCAATAATTCATTTATTTTCATATTTTAATCTTTTATACTCAGTGTATTGGTGTTGGTAAGCAAAGAGAGGACAATGTAACAACTAGGAAGTAAACTAGATGTTACTTAAAGATGAATATTAGGAATGGATGTGTTTGCATACAGTTGGTCAAACATGTGATGTCAACTACAGAAAGGCTGGTCTCTCGCGAGTTCAACGAATAGCGATTTCCTCACTCCGCCAGGTTGTCTACCTGTTTCACATAGACTTGGCTTTGTGACGAAATCGGAAGGAAAGTAAGAATTGACAGGTTAACATTTGTAGAGGAAAGTTTTGGAGGAAAACGTTTACCCGAGTTGGGCAAACGCGTGGAGTTGAAGTTTCGACGAGAAAGTAGATACACCTACGTTGGGGTTCGATCCCAAACCCGCGTTGCGGATTAGACAAGTACGAGTTAAAGAAACATCGAGTGAGATGAAGCCATGGACCACCTTCCTATTTATTGCTTCTAGTGGTCACGTGTTTGTCAAGACTGTTTTCTTTGAATTTGTTGAAATGTTCAGTAAAGTAACTTCAGTTAATTTCATTAGTTAGGAAAGCTTTTGCTTGAAGTAACTTTAGGGGACATCGACTCTTTGAAATGCAACTTCTTGCATATTATTTCCCCAAGTTACAAACCCTTCATTAGATTTTAGTTTGATAAGTAGCCAACATTTATGACCGTCATCGAAAATAAGTGCCTGGACGATGACAGTTACACCCTTTTACTTCCACACTCTACTGGACAATGGCGATGTCGGCAGACTCAATTCAGACGAAAAGCAGTGGAATGACCTGATAATATGTCCTTGTATCCATCTTCAATAAAGAAAAGCACAGCTTTCTGAAAGGGCTGAATTCTTTAATAAGAAAAATAACTTAAAACGTAACAGTTTCGGAAGTATACCACTTCCTTCCTCAGACTACATTCTACAACACTGAGGTTGAGTCCCCAAGTTAGGGGCGTAGCCCGCTACGGGGAAGCGAATATTGGTGACAGTCCTGATTTCTTGCCAACATATTTTATTCACGCAGCAACGGGCGCGCAAGTCCGCTAGTATCAAATAAATGTCACTAACCAAGTGCAGATAATAATTCATAACAATTGTCATTAGTTACATTTAGAGACTGCATTCGTTTTAAGAAAGGATAGTAAACCTGGATTAGCTGTGTACTGTATTTTGATACTGTAGTGTTGTAGAAAAACTGTTTTTGGTGTGCCATATGTTGGAGCAATGTAATATATTTTTTTCAAAGAATTTGAAGATGGGGTTTTGAGATATTCAAAGTCAAAGGTTAGGATCAAAAATCAAGTTCAAAGGTTAAGGTAAAAAATCAAGTTCAGGTTTCACCTTGAACGTGCAAATTCTTTGAAACAGGACATGTTGAATATCAATTTAAAGCTCTACTCATTAACTTTTCAATGATATAAGTTTCATTACTGTATCTGGATTAGAACCAGAATTATAGTCATTTATCACGAGACAGACGTGTTTAAATTTCACAGAATTTCCAAAGTTTGCAGATCTGTATCTTTCCTCGTAATTGTCATATCCCTCTGCAAAGTGGTATTTTCCATCTATCAGGATCATTGAATGGACCAAATTTGAACGACATCGGAGGGGATGGTGTTGAGTAGTGTGTTGAATTCACATGGAATTACCCTATAGTGATCGTATATATCTTCCATGTTATGAAAGTCTGGTTGTATGAATTCGTTTACATAATTGTTTGGTAGGTCGTAGTTTATTGTCGTTTTTAGCTTTATCTTCGACATAAAACTGTAACGGCATCCCTATAACTTGAGACAACTGTACTGTGTTTTCTGATAGAGTTGGGCTACTGTTGAGATACACTCCTTCGTAAGCCAACTCAGCTATCCTAGGGCCTGTTTCACGAAAGTACTTCGCAACTTTTCAATCTTCATTTTGTTTTGCTCCAGGACTGTCTCAAGAGCGCTAACCTCCCGCCACAAACTCCTGATCTCATTCAGTCACTTTTCTACCATTTTGTGCAAGGAGTATGATTATACAAAACAGTATTCAATTGTTGGTGACCTTGTGAGACCCAAAAGTAGGCAACCTATAAAGATAGTGGCGGGAGGTTAGCGCTCTTGAGACAGTGCTCTGGTAATGCAAACTAAGGAGTGAAAAGTTGCAAAATACCTTCGTGAAACAGGCCTCTGATCTTAACTAGGATTTTCCCATTTTATGGTATTACACAAGCTAAGGAATATTTTCTATGTCAACTATGTGTCCTATCTACGATTGTGAATTTTCGAAGCTCCCTGTATGTTGGCTGCATTCTATTGTCATATTTACCACATTCCGAACAGGCATTTTAGTCTTACCTGAATGTTATTTATGGCCTTTAGGCATCTAAGGCTCAGGATGGGATAGGAGAGAGGAAATGATTCAGTAAAATGTGTCGGTCAGGGCCTATTTTGAAGGTGCCATCCCGGCATTTGCCTGGTGTGACTGAGGGAAAACCTCAGTCAGGATGGTCGGCCGCTGGGTTCGAACCCACGACCTCCTGAATGCTACGCCTACACTGAGCTACAGCCGTCATTTTAGTCTTCTTTCACTAAGTTTTAACATAAACTAGAATCGGTAGTCTTACGTTACAGTGATGTACTACTTGCAAAACGTAACTAAAAGAAGATTTAAGATAAAGAGAGGGTCTTTATTTTTCAGCTCAAGTGGCAGAGGAAGTTGTTCTCGATGCCCAGGTTCTGGCCAGGAGTTCTGTTATGCTGAGAACAAGTGCTGAGGCTGTAGACACAAATTTGTTCACATTCAAGGCTGCCGACTTTGCTGACAAGATAGTAAGTTTTATACATTTTCTTTTGCTTCTTTGAGTATATTACAAATTAAATAATTTTTGAATGAGTAAAACCATCGTCTTGCATATATAAATATAGATAGTTTGCAACTGGTAACATGGCAAGTCCTTAGCATCATTTCTCTGTGTCCGTTTCCATTCCTATTATGTGAACACGCCCTAAGCGAAATATTGCCACCTTGTAAGTAACATTGTTTCTACCTTTTCTATGGGTGAGTGGTAACACTCGCTGCCTTGCAATCAAGAGGTCCCAGGTTCGGTCTCTGGTGGGGGGACAAGTGGTTCGGAGTCCATGTTAAACTGTAGGTCCCGTCCTTAGGACGTCATCTTTATCCGATGGAAGGCAATGGCAAACCACCATCGGTTGACCTTGCCCCGATACCTTCTGGTTAGGGCTTGCCTCGGGCATAATATCCATGATCATCATCATATAAATATATATGTATCCCTTGATAAATTAATATGGTATATGTTTAAATGACAACAAAATGTATTATAGTAAAGGATACGGTACAATTAATTCTCTCCCAAAGTACTCCCCTTCACATCGAATACACTTATCCCATCATTATGGCTACTGTTTAAAGTAGTTCTGGAAGTCCCATGTCGCGAGAGCGTTGAGTTGTGACTGCCTTGATGTCCTAAATCGATTCAAAACGTTTACCTTTCAATTTGGGGGAACAGCCAGAAGTCGGATGGGACCCGTTTGCCCATTTCTTAGGTTGTTTTCTACGTACATTATTTCTTAAAACACTCAAATAAGCCAATATAATATTCAGCGTTCACTTTAGTGTTCTGGGGTACAAACTCAGCTCGGACAGTCAACATCTTGATGTTGAAAAATCTTGATTGATGCTCTTTTCTCGGACGAGTACAATTTCGTAATTTACAAAGAGATCTCCGAACCTTGATCATAACTGGAGACCCAAGTTTTAGCTCCAGTTTTCGTAAAGAGGTAGAATTGGAAGCGGCATGATCGCGTACCGAGCCGCCGTAGCTCAGTGGTACAGTGTTGGCGTATCATTCGAGAGGTCGTGAGTTCGATCCCAGTGGCCGACCATCCTGACTGAGGTTTTCCAGGGTTTTTCCTGTCACACCAGGCAAATGCCGGATGGCACCTTCAATATAGGCCCTGGCCGACACCTTCCCGAATCCTTTCCTTTCCTCTCTCCCGGCCTGAGCCTTCGATGCCTAAAGGCCATAAATACAGTTTAAATTCGCGGCACGATCGCGCAACTCCGATCAAATGGACAAAACTCGGTTGCTTTTGTTCGACCCTGAGGACACGGAATAAATTTGACATTCAGTCGTCTAATGTTTAAATCTATTGTTAAAATGCTTTGCACGGAACCATAAGAAAGGTTTAGATAGTCAGCGAACTTCTTAATACTACATCGCGTGTTTGCCCGAATTATTTCGCTTACCCTTCACTTGGGTTTTCAGTGTTAAAGAACGTCCCGATCTTTCCAAATCTTCTACTGATTCACAACGATTACAAATCACTCGAACAACTTATTTACCATCTTCATGGTCACTGCAGCATTTCGTGCGTCTCTTTAACACTTTTTTGCAGTTTGAAACAAAATTTTATATTAATACGTTGGTCGCTTCGTGATTTAAGACGCACTTCGTAACACACCTTATATCCACCGCAGCTCACAACCGACTAACAGTACCGAACATGTCAAAACTTGCTTCACACGATTACTAAGGTTCGATATGCCTCTTTACGTGTTTTTTCGTTAAATACCACTCGATAGAAACATTCAACCTGTTTTTTAATCGAGCCAAGCCATTGAATTTGAGGAGGAGTTGGCCAAAACCTAAGTTGAAGGTACTATCCCAGCATTTATCTGGTGACAAGAGAATTACTGGAAAATCCTCGGTCAGGTTGGTCGGCCGCTCATATTGAACCTAGGATTTCCCTAATGCGAAGCCAACGCTCTACTAACTGAGCTACGGCCGTTCGGTTAAATCAGGCCATCAATGTTTTGTTGGTATCCATTTATAGAGAAGCGTAATCCAACGAATTGTGAACACCTTCATGTACTTGACTTACTCAGTGTTTCTTCTCCAAACTTATTTTTTAAATTTATTTTTCTTCAAAAGTTAAATTCCTGCTATAACGTAAACGATCTCAGCATTTTTAGGTCAGTGGGATCGAGATCCGGGCTGGTCATCATGTATGATGTTTTAGGGAGTGCGGTAACTCAATGGTAAAGCGCTCACCTCTGGTGCTTGGGAGTCCTCGGTTCGATCCCAGCTCATGCCATGGGCTTTGTGGTTGACAAACCTAGTTCTTTGTTGGTTGTTCTCCCATTTCCTACCACTTTCTTCATTCCACCAATTCTCCCATCATCCATTTGACCTGACAATCAAACACACTGATGGAGCAGAAAAAATATATGTATATAATTTTTTTTCTTTCGTCATGATTGGAATATCAGAGTATGTGTGCATGCAAATTTTTGCAACTTCACCCCAACTCTTTAGAAGATATCGATGATATGAAAGTTAGGTTCTTGTTTCTTGAGAATGATCAAGAAGCGTCGAAATACTCGTATAATTTTAAATTGCTGAAAAAAAATTGAAAGCAAATACACAACGCTAGCTGGTAGAAGGGATGTTCTTCACGACCGCCGTCTTGAATCTCGATTGATTTTCTTAAATGGGAAGGGGCTTATGTAACATGCCATTCTGGGCTAGAGTTTTATGGGAGAAACGTTTCTGAAGTCAGTTTTACCGTGTTAGACAGAAACGGGTGTGTAACATAGTCTGGGCTAATGATGTAATAGCCTAAAAACACCCATTCCGTTTAAAATAATGAAGAAAATGAAACTCAAATGCATACAAAATTGTTCTTGACTATAGTGCGCTATTGGTATGGATTGCTTGCATTTGAGTTTCGTTTTCTTCATACTTTCAAAGTGGAATGGGCATTTTCAGGCTATTGCATCATTAGCCCAGTCTGTGTCTTACTTTTACTTTTCACAATAATACATTTACTTCAAAACTGGCGTCAGAAACGTATTTTCCGTAAAATTCTAGCCCGGAATGACATTTTACATGACCCCCTTCTCATTTAAGAAAATCAATCGAGATTCAAGATGGCGGCCGTGAAGAACAGTTAGCGCTTCCACCTCGTACCCATTACTTTCTATTTGCTTTCCACATTTTTCAGCAATTTAAAAATAGAAGAGTTTTTCCACACTTTTTGATCACTTTCCAGAAACAAAAATCTGACTTTTATATCTTCGGTATCTCCCAAAGCAATTGTGCTCGAGTTGCCAAAATTTGCTTGCGGACAT
>JAGDQP010076061.1:0-10097 GCA_022664845.1 Lepisma saccharinum
TTTCTTAATGAAAATAACGTTTCTCTTTTTTTATATGTATAAACGAATAGAAAATTTAATAAGATTAGTAAACAAACGAATGTGGAGGTTAGATAAGTCAGGTACGGTATTTTTTATTTATTGCACGCACGATTAACTCGTGTTTTCACAATGCACTCATCCTGTCGCTAGTCACAAGTACCCTGTAGTAGTGTCTCAAATACAAGGAACTCCTATTAAGGTGTGATCATTCTCGCACAGGCGCATTACTCCTTCATCGTAAATGAGACTGACAAGCAGACAGTTTAAAATTATCAATTTAGTGGATTGGTAGCATGTCGGAAAGCTAATACGGAGAACCCAAGATCGAATCATAGTGTGATTTTCTTTGTCTTTTTTAAAGAAAAAAAATCGTTTCCCTCTTCATATATATATATATATATATATATATAAACTCATTGAGCTCCTGCGTAGCCTAGTCGGTAGATCGCTCGACTTCAGCGCGAGCTGTCCCGGGTTCGATTCCCGGTGTTGACCCAGCATCGTGAGGACAATTGGGGAGCTCCTGTGCATCAAATACAGTGGCGATCACAGTGAGAGCTTCGGCTCTCCTCTCCCAACCCGTCTGGACAGCGTGGGAGCAGTAGAGCAACTCCTCCCTTCGGGGAGAGGCCTCATCCAGTAGTGGATTGAATATGGCTATGATTTATTATTATTATTATTATTATATAAATGCATTAGGAAATTTAATAAAATTAGTGACCAAGGCCACGTAGAAGTTTGGTAAAGTCGGTATGGTGTTCTCTTTTATTGCACACGCGACTGAATCGTGTTTTCTCAGACATTCGAAAATAGGACTTCTTGTTTTGAGACGCTAGTGGGCTTGTTCCCTTCTTCAAACTGACTAATATTTCCAAGGCCAGATAAATAATTCTATAACTAGCTATCGTTCTTTTCTTCTACCTTATGATAAGCGCGTATAAATTTAGGTGCGTTTTTTTAGTAAAAAACTAATTTCGATTTTATAGCGCTTGTTCACTTCTTCAAATTGCCGGTTCATTTTTTCTAAATTTTATAGAATTTTTAACGTGCGTACTGTTTTCACTGCCTCAAAGGAAGAAAAATATATAATCGCAAGACCAGAGCTTTCCTACGAAATTACAAGATAAAAAGGAATTTCTCTTAAAAATAAAAAATAAAACTTTAGGTAAAGGTGTACCGAACCCGGGACCACTGAATCCTAAGTTTAATGCCTTACCCATTTTTTTTACCATTTTATTAAATGTGAATTGGACTACAGAATCAGACTAAACGGAAAATATTACAAGAAACGTTAAATGCAAGTAAAGTTATAAAACAAATTAAACAATAACATTTCAAAATAACCTATTTAAAATATAAACCACTTTATAAAAATAAAATTACCCGATGAACTGGTACTGAACCCGGAACCATTGCATTACAACTCTAACGCCTTATCCAATACTCCACGTAGCCAACTTTCACCCAGTTCTTTCTGAGAGCTCTTTACATCAATTCCGTACACGGGTAACAGACGCTACTAACTCCGTAGTGTTCACACGAAATAGTTGTCCTCTCTGCAGACAAGTATCTGCCATTTTGTTCCGTTCTCCCAGCAGTTCTGTTTGTTTAGAATACAGGAAACAATCTGTTTTACCATTAACAAGCTTCGGAGAAAGATAGCAGCTCAGCCAGTAACTGCTATTTTTCATCGGTTGTAGCAGTCATAGCAATTTATCCCATGTAGCAGTGACAAATAGCTTCTACGCTAGTTTTGCCAATCTCTATTTCGAACCTATTTTTGAAGGTTTTACTAATGCTTTTTTTGCTTTCTTTATGTATTGTATAGATGCGCCATCCCTTCCAGATATCAAATTCGTCATAAAGTAGATTTTCACATTTTTGGCGCTTCTTGCCTTCTTCAAACTGCCGATTCAATTATTCTAAAGGCCGAACCACCGTACCTCACTGGTAGAGCACTGATTAGCAGAGGTCGTGCGTAGCAGCGGCCGACTATATTGACTGAGGTTTTCCAGGGTTTCTCCTCAGTCACACCAGACAAATGCCGGGATGACACCTTCAACATAAGTCCTGGCCGACGCCTTCCCGAATCTTTTCCCTCCCCTATCCCGGTCTGAGCCTTAGATGCCTAAAGACCATAAATAAAATTGAAATTCACTTATTCTATAGTAATCAAGTTCAATACTTAAAACATCACTAGCATCAAATTCGATGTTATTACTGAGTCAAATATGCAACTCTAGGATAGTAGTTTTTGGTAAAACCAACTGGAAGCTTATATTTATTTGATACTCGCTCTAGTTTAAAAACAGATTAATACGGAACTCCAGACAGGTCCGCGGTGGCTCAGTGGTAGAGCGCTCATCTCTGATGCTTGGGGTTCTCGGTTTGACCCCAGCTCATCCAATGAGGGCTTTGTGGTGGACAAACACCGTATGGGGGAAAGTTCTAGGGGGTTCCCCGTTTTCTCCCACTTCATTCCATCAATTTTTCCATTATCATCTATACGGCCTGAGCCAAAGTTGACAAAAGAACATAAATGACATTCAAATTCAACAGAACTACAGTAAACATGCGTTTATTCAAATACAACCTATTTATGACATAACCGTAGAAGAAACAACACTTAGCATTGTACGTTATCGAAGTATCACTTCAATGAAACGCACTTCAGTGAAAACAATAGACGGAAAAGTCATAAATCATAAAAATAAAGATACACTGCGACACTGACGAACTCGTGTGCTCACAAGAGTGAGCTACGAGGGAATGAATTTCTACAGTGTGTACACTGTACACGACGAGAGATAAACCTATCACCGGTGATATTGGTACTTGATACGAATGTAGAATCAATACCTTATGTGACACTACAACTGGAATACTATTATTAGGTGTCGTTAAACTCGGACATTTTGGCATCTTTTCTCTGTCACAGAAAACATAGTCCCTGCAATTTATCAAGTAGGAAGAATCGGTGCTTGTTTCTGCTTCTAAACACTCTCCGCACCTTTGCTAATAATTAACCATGCGTTGAAAGAAAAATCAGCAAGTAATCATATTTGCAGCATATTACTATGTATGGAGCCCAAAATAATTTCCAACGGTCATTGTATTAAAAAAATATACGTAGTGTCAACTGCATAACATGGTAAGAATCACATTGTCAAAATTAGTCTTGGATCCACCCTATACCCCTGTAGAAATGTTGAGGTCCGGAAAGTTTTATTACTAATTTACGTTGCGAACCGTTAGGAAGTACAGAGCAACTTGGGTAGAGATCTTGATTTTGGTTCGACAATTTTTACGCGGGTTTTTCAAAATAGCAGATTTGTATAACAAAGATTTCGTAGTATATGAAGCAGAAAGCTTAAGATTTCAAAGTTAGTGTCAAAGAATAGGCTTTTGGAAGCGAGAAATTCAAAGAAAATCTAATTTTTTACCAGGGAATTTATCAGCCATTTTTCAAAATAGCGGCATACTAAATATTTTTGTCTAGTGATAGCACTTGAAAGTATACTAATCTCTTATTTCTCAAACCGATTTGAAATGGGAAAACATATTACAAGCAGACATACTGATGAGGCAGAAAATAATTATATAATTTCTCTTTCATCGTGATTAGAATGTCAAAATATGTGTACATGCAAATTTTAGCCTCTCGAACGCAAGTGCTTTGGGAGATACCGATGATATAAAAGTCAAATTCTGTCTGTGGAAAGTGATCAAAAAGTGTGGAAACACCGTTATCTTCTCAAATTACGGAAGGAAATGAAAGGTAAATACTCAGTAAAATGGGTACTGGGGGGGAAGGCGCTACCTGTTGTAGGGTATGTTCTTCTTGGCCACCATCTTGAAGTCCATCACATTGAATCTCGATTGATTTTCTTCAATTGGAAGGTGGTCGTGCTAGAATTCCACGAGAAATACATTTTGTGAAGTAAATTTTGCTGTAAATGTATTATTATGAGAGATAAGGATATGTGCCACTTCTATGAGTGTAATGATACAATAGCCTAAATACGGATTTCGTTGTGAAAGAACAGAAGAAAGGAGAGTCAAATTAATACAAATCCGTATTGATATGGGACTATACCAGGAACAACTTCTATGCATTTGGGTTTCTTTCCCTTCGTTATTTCAAAACTAAATGAGTGTTTTTAGGCTATTGCATTATTACCCCATACTATGGTCACATACCCTTATCTCTATTAATAATGCATTTACGGGAAAATTAACTTCACAAATGTATTTATCGTAAAATTGTAACCCAGAATGACATATTACACAATTACCTTCCTATTTAAGAAGATCAATCGAGATTCAAGATGGTGCCCAAGAAGAACATATTCTCCAATAGGTAGCGGCTTCCACCCAGTGCCCATTTTACTGTGTATTTACCTTCCATTTCTTTCCACGCTTTTTGATCACTTTCCACAGACAGAATTTTACTTTTATATCATCGGTATCTCCCAAAGTAATTGCTCTTGAGATGTGTAAATTTGCATGTTCGCATATTTTGACATTCTAATCATGACGAAAGAAAACAATTATAATTCTTTTCTGCCCCATCAGTATGTTTGCTTGATAGTACAAAAATGGAAAATAAATATGGGGGATACATTTCGCGGCATATTTCCTTTCGGCCAAATTGGAGGGAGTTTTTTTTTCAAACGACAAGTGGGTTGTGTGACATCAAACAACGCGAGAATGTCCTCAGAAAGTCTTTCCACTGGTTATATATGGTCTGCTCGTCACGATGTCAGAGCTATAGTCATCGACAGTTAGCAGTGCACTACCAAGAAGTACAAGGTTGTTTAAACATTGGGACAAACATTAAATGTCGGTTTTTCAACGGTTTATTGAACCATTTGGTTGAATCGACGTTTTCGTGTGATTAAATCGTCGAAAAGGTGTACATTTAACGGCTTTCTCAACGTTTAATCAACGTGTGTGCTACTGGGGCTGCTACATGATGTGTTTAATGTGCTTCCCCCCTTGTTGAATGACTACAGAGCTTCAGGCGCCTAGTCCAGTCACCAGACGCTCACACTCGTAGAAGAACGTCCGCTTGGATATTGTCACAGGACTCGATGATTCTGGCTTACTGATGGTTCACATCTCGGATTTTCTCTGCACCCACGAGTTCCTTCAAGTAAACTCACAGCAAGAAGTCGAAGGGTGTGATACTGAGTGATCTTGGAGGGCATTCCACGGACCATGTCGACCAATACAGCGACCCGAAAACTGAATATGAAACCACTGACGTACCATTAGCCAGTAGTTGAGTAAGTCTTCCTCGTGCTGTAAAAGGAACCCTAAGAGCTCATGACGTCCATATCATGTATTGGTGCATCCATTTATTTCCGTGTTTATGCTGCACACGAGATGGACGTCCAATGGACTACAGAAAATGTAAGACAGGAAGAAGGTATTGTGGAGCTTAAACGGATATACAATAGCATTTCCAGAAATTGGATATCCCGAAGATGGGCATAGTAGACGTCCACTGAATGTCCCGAAGACGGATTTTGTGGACGTCCAATGAATGTCAAGAAAATGGATGCCCATATGAAGGACATTGTTGATGCCCACTATATGTCCATCAAATAGATGTCTCGAAGACGGATATTATAGACATCCAATAGATCATCCAGGGAATGGATGTCTATATGAAAGACATTATGGACATCTAGTGGATGTTCATTGTCCAACCCGAAGACAGACATTGATCACGTCAAATAGGCCTACAAAACATTGATATCCATTTATAGGGCAGTGCGGACGTCCAACGGATGTCCATAATATAAATGCTCCTTAAATGGGCATTGTGGATGTCAAAAAAGTGGGCCCCCTTGTGCAGCAGAAAATGAACGTGCATTGGAGGACTTGAAGTGAAAGTCGTATATTTAGTGAATATTTCCAACGAAATCTGCACAAACTTAATAGGGCAATGTTGAAGTTGCAATGACCAGTTCCCAACAAACCAGATGCTGACCCCGACCAACTAGTAGTCGGAGAAAGATCGGCGCTATCCATCAGTGGCGTTTTGTGGTCGGGCCATTTTCCGGACGGCCTTCGGGTTCGACATAGAGGCGTAACTCCACCCAAAACCTGTCCGCTGACGTCGGCCCCGCCATCCCCGAACAAATGCCAATGTCGGGTCGACCTCACCTGGCTTCCTGGGTTAACATACGATTCGATGAAGCTTAAACTAACTCGTGGAGGAACGAATTTTTTTAGAGGGGATAGTGGATGATGACTAGAATCAAAATTACAATGTGTTTTGTAACCTCGGTAGTCAGTGTGATACAGAATGGACGCGTTATCGAGTCCTTGCCCAAGGAAAACAAAGCCTAGCTTCGCTCTAGTACCGGGTCCTCGCAATGGCCACGGAGAGCCAACTGCGATCGGGCGCGTCCACGAATTGCGGATAGTGAGAAGCCACCAGATATGAGGGTCAGCTTCGAAATAAGCAGGGAAACCTGAAGAATAAGCATTCTAAGGGAGACAATCATGCTAAGGGAGACAACCCCGAAAGAAAACACTGATGCCTTGTAGTTGGTAGAGGGATCTACAAAGGCTAAAGGAAGAAAACCCTAACAGAAAATAACCTGGTTCTCCAGGATGAGGGTTGGTGTGAAGTTGATAACTACACCCAGAAAAGAAAACATTTGTTGCGAAGCTGCTACATCAGCCTCGGATTAAGGACGGACATAATGAAGACAGGACCTGGCGAGGAAAAGGGACAAAGATCGAAGACATAGGAATGGCAACGTGGAATGTCCAAACAATGCTGACAGCAGGGTAATGATGGAAATAATGAATGAGATATCGAAGTATGGAACTGACGTATTAGCAGTGCAAGAAATCAGATGGCAAGGACAAGTAAGAATAGACAAGACAGATTACACCATGCTATATAGCGGTCCGAACGAGAGAACTGGGCAGCTAGGGACAGAGTTTATGAGATCCAAAAAGATTAGGAAAAGTCTACTGTGTTTCGAACCGGTAACAGACAGAATAGCAAAAATTAGACTAGAAGGAAAGTTTAGGAATATCATAATCATATCCGCACATGCACCCACAGACGATAAGGATGAAATTATAAAAGAAAACTTCTACGAAAACTTAGAAGATACATACAGTAAAACAGCAAAATATGACATGACAATAGTAATGGGAGACTTCAATGCCAAAATAGAGAAAGAAAACAGATGGAAGCAGTCGCAGGAAAATACACATTACATGAAAAAAGCAACGATAATGGTGTGATATTAGCCCAGTTTGCAACAAGAAACAATCTAATAATAAAAAGCACAACCTTCTCACACAAAAGAATACATCTAGTCACGTGGAAGGTATGAGATCAACTGAAACAAGCCAGATTGACCACGTTCTAATTGCAGCCAGACACACAACATCCATAATAGATGTCAGAAACCATAAAGGGCTCAACTATGACTCGGACCATTACCTAGTTAAAGCTAAAGTTAGAAAGAGGATAATAAGCGCCCAGAAACTTCCACAAAACCATGCTATAAGATAGGATAAAAATAAACTTAAATCAGTGAAAACGATAGGAGATTGCCAAGAAATAGTAACAGCCAAACTACAACAAAGGGAACTAGAACACGAAACAGCCAATGTTGACAAATAATGGGATACAGTGGAAAATGCACTGAAAGAAGCAGCTAAAGTAGTTATTGAAAAAGGAGAGACAACACGAAATCAAGAATGGTTCGACGAAGACTGTGCGAAAGCCATAGAGAAAAAAACAAGGTTAGAAAAAAGATGATTCAGAAAGAAATACGTAGAAAGTAGAAAGAAACTGTGAAATATACAAAGATTTACGGAGGAAATCAAATAAGTTATGTAAAAGGAAGAAGAAACAAATGCTAAAAAGACAACTAGAAGAAATAGATATACTCGAAAAATCCAACGAAAGACGGAAGTATTATCAGGCTATAAATAAACTAGAAAACTGCTACCGGCCAGAAGTCTTTGGATAATAGGATGATCAGGGAAGAACGCTAGAAGAAAATGACATTAGAAAGATGGGTAGAACACTTTCAAGATTTGCTAAAACACACAGAAACAACAGCAAGGAATAGAAGAAAGCATCAGGAAAATGAAAAATAATAAGGCACCAAGAGAAGATACCATATCTGCCAAACTGATAAAATATGGAGGAAAAACATTAGCGGAAGCCATTCATAAGATAATAGTCAAGATATGGGAAACAGAAAAAATGCCGGATAAGTGGAACACGGGAATAATATGTCCCATATTCAAGAAGAGTGATAAAACAAACAGAGTGCCAAAACTATAGAGGAATAACCCTACTAAATACAGCGTACAAAATATTATCAGACGTAATAAACAAGAGAATAAAACGAGTAGAGGGATAGTAGAGGGGAAAATTGGCGAGTATCAATGTGGGTTCCGCAACATCCGGAGCACAACGGATCAAATATTTGTACTAAGACAACTGATAGAAAAACGACCATAACATAGACATACATAAAAATTACATATGCTTTTCATGGATTTTCAACAGGCCTTTGACAGTGTCAACAGGTACAGGTGTCTAATAGAAGAGATGCATACAATGGAAATACCAACGAAACTAATCAGACTAACTGAAATGACCATTGGGAATACAAGAGCAAGGATTAACATAGGCAACAACGTGTCAAGATCATTCGAGTATAACAAAGAAGTGAAACAAGGAGACGGACTTTCAACAACGTTATTCCTAATAGCATTACATAGCGCGGTGAAGAAGATAGATCAGAGATGCACAATTTATAAGAAAAAGCCAAATATGCGCATACGCCAATGACCTGGCAATAGTGACAAGAAGAAAACCCAAAACGACACAGATGTATCAAGAGTTGGACAAGTAAGCGCGGGAAATAGGACTGATAGTAAACAAAAACAAAACAAAATACATGATGATATCAGCAAGAGAATCCAAAAGAAGACCACAAGATATAGAAATAGGAGAAAGAGCATTTGAAGGAGTGCAAGCGTTCAAGTATCTGAGGAATGTAGTAGACAATGAAAATACAACACAAGAGTACGTAAAAGAACGAATCCAAACAGGAAATAAGGTGTACTACACAAATACCCAGTTATTAAAGAGTAAACTAATATCCAAGCGGACCAAACTAAACATATACAGATCTCTAATAAGACCGATTGTAACATACGGATCGGAAACGTGGATGATGACATCAAGGGAAGAAAACAGACTCCGAATATTTGAGAGAAAAATAATGAGAAGAATATATGGACCGATAAGAGAAAACAACGTTTGGAGGATCCGCTTCAAACATGAAATTGAAGAGTTAATAGAAGGCGAAGATATCGTTAAGTTTATTAAAGCTCAAAGGTTAATATGGATGGAGGAGCGGATGGAGGAAACATCCATACCCAAGAAAATGTTGAGGGGAAGACTATATGCTACAAGAAAGAAAGGAAGACCAAAGAAGAAATGGCTGGAAAATGTAAGCATAAACCTACAAAAGATGAAAAATAAAGGATGGAGGGAAAAGATTAAGGACAGCAAAGAATGGAGGCTGATAGTGGAGAAGACCAAGGCTCACCCAGAGCTGTAGCGCCGTGGAGAAAGTAAACAAGTTTCGCTCTAGTATCATGATAATGTAGTGACGTGACTCGATTATGCGCGTAGTTTTCACTTTCATGGCACTAATGCATGATCTAATAAACTACCCCAGTACCAACTTCAAGCCTATAAGGATGTCTCTGTTTCAAAGACAGGAAAATATTACCTCTTAACATAAAACAAATAATAAAATAGTAGCACTTGTTTGCGCCCACAACCAACATAGTGTAGTAAGAAGAATGACGAACTACGAATCAGAAGATCATAGTTTCTAATCTCGCCGCAAGCAGCTACAAATTTTTCAATCTGTACCTAAAGACGAGAGAAGCGGGGCTATCTCACAGCGTTCATTCTACATATGTATACCAGATGTATGCATAAGTAGTTTCCATCGATTAGAACATGTGAGACATGGTTTCGACAGTTTAAAAGTGGTGATTTCAAT
>JAGDQP010076067.1:0-10097 GCA_022664845.1 Lepisma saccharinum
GGACCTTCGAGTACCACCATCTTCACAGAGTTCAGCAGCAGTTAGGTGAGTAGTAACAATTTTAAATTTTCAAGCACTAGTTGTGAACATATATTTATGCTATACTTCATTAAGAAAAAACATATATTACGAACGAAACGGGACTAAACTCCTACGCGTAGAGATCGATTCATGTTGTGGTTGAGCCGTTGTATTATCGCTTATGTGGGTTGACTGTTCGTGATCTTTGTTGTTTTGTTTTGTCTCTTGTGAACCCCACATGGATTCTGCCAGAATCTTCAATTTGGGTGGTATAAGTAGACTTTCGCAGGGTTTGTATTGATTCTTAACAGTAAAAAAAGGAAGTTGGGGGTGGTCGACAATTTGAAGGCAGTGGCATCACCATTGGGGGGCTGGCAGAATCCCTGGAACCCCATTACCCCAAAGTATACCTAGCTTGTTAGTAAGTTGGGGACAAGTACGGGACGCTGAAACTGCAACCAATACCCATCTGCAGTATTTCCTATCTCCTTGATTTCCCTTTTCTCACGTCTTTTCTTCTTTGCCTCAATCAATCAAACAAATGAATCCAATGCCTATCACTGGTAAAATACCAACAGGTAAATACTTATTTTCAGAATATGAGTTATGGAAACAACTTTTGCACAAATTGAGTCATTCTTTAAAAAAAATATCTAAAGAGTATAGGTAGAAAACAGGTTAAGTCACAAAACAGACTTACTGAGAAAATCAAGTTTTAATTCCTTCATATCTTAAAGTTTAAACGGCTGAATAAACATGTAATATGGTCTCCTGTGATCATTTATGAGTTTTTTCCCTTCGTATTTTACAGTTTTGTAGCTCCAGTTTTCACCAACGGAATGAGCTATACAGCATAAAATCGCTAGAAATGGACTTACCCTGTTTTCTCTCAATACCCTTTAAGTGTTATTAACACGAAATATATATTTTTAATTTTATTTAAGGCCTTTAGGCATCTACGGCTCAGGCCGGGATAGGGGAGGGAAAAGGATTCGACAGAGCCTATGTTGAAGGTGCCATTGCGGCATTTGCGTGGTGTGACTGAGGAAAAGCCCTGGAAAAGCTATAGTCAGAATGGTCATCCGCTGGGATCGAACCCACGACCTCCCGAATGCTACGCCAACGCTCTACCACAAAATATTAAGAATATCTCAACTCAGATTCAAACAAACCAGCCAATAGAAAATTTTCTGCCAGAAAGATCTAAAATATCGCAATACCGTCCTAATCCAGTTGGCGAGCACAACACAATTTATTTTATTTATTTATTTTTCAATCCCTATAGAAGAGACGTTTGCTATTGTCATTTTGTTCTACATATCGAAGTTAGAAAGTGTATCCACATTAGCCAATTTTATGAACCTGAGTGTATGTTTAATTAAAAAATTCCCCCCAGGTTGCGTGAGCTGATTACCATTCATTATTGCTGTCTATTTAAATTTAACAAAAAAGAAATTAAACCCCACAAGAGTCGTATCCAATGTGCTGTATTTTGTTATTTGATGTTTACGGAAAGATTTTATAAACCACTATTAATCGTAATACAGAGCATTATTTCATCAGTCTCGTCGCGTAATAAGGAGTCCTTCAAGTATTACTTCAGCACATTTTTAGTCATTTTAGATCTCCTCCTTGTAAGCGGAATTGAGCATATATCCTACCTCTAATACATGGAAGCTCAGCAAAAATAAGCAAACCTTGACACCCACCCACCCTTTCGGTGCTGACGTAATACTGAACTACCGCTAACCATAGACACAAAATACAACACTATGCTAACAAAAGCAACCAGGCACGTACCCAAAGTGTGGTTTTGGGAGGGGTTCAAGGGCTTCCGCGGGGGAAGGTATGTCTGGACAGGAAATGTATATTAAATATGTATAATTACGCCTGAAGTTATACTATTTTTCTATAAAGCTCTGAGTTTATGGGAGGGGATCCGGACCCACCCCTAAATAAGTCTCTGAGCAAAGCGTTCCGTTTCGTGAAAATTTTCATTTCGGGCCCTGGTTATAACCTTAATCTACAAACAACTTACCCATCTAAGGAGAATTGTGTTGCTTGGAGCGAAATCAGACAGGAAATTAAGAATCTTGAAAAAGCTTTCTTTCGAAATATCGAAGGTATTCCATGTCATTTTAAGATATCAGCCAAACAATTTCTTGTGTGAATAACACATGCAATTCCAGGGAAACTTCATTTCCTTTTTACTTGGAATTAGATCTTTTGGCCTATCTTTGACAAACTTATTTCAGCGACGTCGCTTAGCCTCTTCTGTAGAGCAACTTAGACAACATGAGAATTTATTGACCAGGAGATAATATGAAGGATAGTTTTACCCAGGAAATTAAAATTGTTGAGAACGTTGTTCTACAAATAAAAAGTACATTTTTGAGATGCAGACGCATATATTGAAATCCTTTTGTTCTTTAGCACAGGAGAAACGTAAACTTTCGGCATTATATGCCCATTACTTGGCACAAAGTGAAATCAAGCAATTTGTGTCCAATATTTCAACAAATAAACTATCTCCACAAATTCTAGCAGAAGACAAAGCTTTAAAACTTGTTTCAGAACATGAATTACTTAGGGATACTATATACAAGTACGACTTAGGTCTATTGTACACGGTTTCAAAACCATTTTATGTTTCTTTTAATTTTCAGACTAAAAACGTCGACCTGTTAATGCAAGTGCCTCTGATAAAAACGTCATCAATGTCGACGCTTCTCGAACTTGTAAATTTGGGATTCTTATACCAAAAGGTACGAACAACTATTTCTCTCCCACGTTTTATTTTTACATCAGGCAATGAATTCCTAGGAATTGAAGAACAATTTTGTTCATTTGAAACCTTCTTATACGTATGAAAGCCACACAGTTTTAGAAATTCACAAAAAGCTAATTGCATAACGGAACTGGTGCACAGCCACTCTTTTTGTCAACTTCAAACTTTTGACTATAACGCAAATTATATATACAAATATACAGATGCTGGCATATTACTTTCTTCGTTAGTGCCCTTTCATAGGACATACAAATCTGAAACTGACATTTCTCACAGTAAGCCGTACGAAAACACTAACAACGCTTGAATTTTCTTTCACTACAATGAATTTGAGCATATAATTTTTAAGGACGTGATTTTACCTTCGAAAATACAGATACAGACAGTGACACGTCGTTTAATTTTAAATAACACAGAAATACTGCCAGTTCTCGTAGAAAATTCAACCATTCGTCAATTGGAAAAACTGACTGCGCATTTAAATTCCATAAAAATTCAGAACAAACGAATTCAACCCTTAGAGTTCGATCTTTCATATACAAATATTTTAATAATAATAGTCGTAGTGGTATTAATTTTGATAATAGCTATAGCGTTAGGGTACATATTTTATGTTATGTCTAAGAGAATTAAAACTTTAGAAAATGCCAGACACAAAGTTTTATTTTCTTTTATTCTCTATTTTCAGAGAAAGATGATAAAAACTGCTTTGCTAATTCTGACAATAAGTCTAACATGTCTGATACTAGTTATTCTAGCCTATAGTTTTACAAGGCTGTGCAAATTTAAACGGTCTAGAAGTAGTATTACGAGACGATCTCAAATTGAACACATGCGCTTAATCTTAATTCTATTTCTACATTTATTACTTCCTCTCTGGAACAACATACTTGTGATGTTCCTCTTATTTTTCCTAAGGATCAGGGACACGTATATGAAATTCCAATCTCTTCATTCGACAAGTCACAAGTCTCACACGTGACTCCCACTTCGACAAAAATATTGCCAACTTCTCCGCCCCCAGAAATTCCCATTCAAAAACAAGAGAATCCTATAATCAACCAAAAACACCAGCAAAACCCTACATCTTCTCATTAGAAGATATGTCTCCCAATTAATTCTTGTCCTATATACTATGAACGAAAGCGCAACACTCAAATAACACAATCTCACCCAGCAGACACTGAACAATTATCCAATTTATATCATGGGACCTCACCATAGGACGTCAGCAGGGAAGAAACACCTCCAACGCATCAGGCAGCTTCATCCAGAGGACAACTCTAACACATCTGAAGAACCAGCAATATCTACTTCATTAAGTGATACGTGCAAACAGGATATGGACTCATTTAGTGGAGCAACAAGCGTATAAAGGCATACAACCCAGTGATGTGTTCTTATTCTATTGTCGCATTTTTCTTTTCTTCGTTTCTTATATTAGTGTGGTGAATAGTGTTTTTTATTATATATATGGCAATATACAAAGCCTTAAAGTATTTTCCAGTGATTATATTGCTAGTGTAGTAATAATTCTACATTTTTATACTATATGGATATCAGCGTTGACGGTGCTAAATCTAAGCACTATGGCGGATGGAAATATATACGACATAGTGGACAGTGACGAATTTCCCATAAAACTACATTTATATATGAAATTCTTTTTTTTGGTGGGGGGTATGTAAGGGATATCGGTCGAACCCTGTTACCGTATCCGATTATTCATAGTGGCATGTATATAAACAACAACTGCTTCCAGTGGAATTTTGCATATCGTATGTTGTTTATACCTTGTAATTATTAACAAATACATACATAGACAATAAGCAAGACGGAAGAAGCCGACGCATGAATAATGATACATAACAGTTTATATGTAACACTGTAATTACGTAATAACTGTCGATGTAAGTTTTAATTATGTTTATAGCGCAGGAAAACTCTTCCGGACTGTATGAGTGGAAAAAACAGGAGCTTCAAAACTGCATGGGCCATCACCTCCCCTGGAAACATGCTGACCCAGTAGTTGCTTAAGCTCCTCATCTCCCTAAAAGGGGAAAACTGAGTTTTATATATATGTTGGGACAAACAGTAAACAACACAGAGAGTCCAGAGACTCTTACCTCGCTCCACAGTACCAGAAACGATCTCATACTAAATAAGGAAAAAACAGAACATCTTTTATATTCTTTGAACGAGAGGGTACTAAAAACTAATGTAAAAAAATCAGTTAAAATTCTAGGTATCAATGTAGACCAGAAGTTAACATGGGATGTGCATACTAGTCATTTATTAAAGACTCTAGCGAAAAAAATGTATGTTTTGAAAAGTTTAAAGAATTCGATTTCCGGAAAATCGTTAACAATGGTCTGCTTTGCGTTAATACATTCGCACATTTCATACGGAACCTTCTTTTGGGGAAACTCATATGGTGCAAAAGAAATATTTATTTGGCAAAAAAATCTATTAGATGTCTTAAGGGAATCAATAATTCTGACTCATGTAAATCGGCTTTTCAAGAGTTAGGCATAATTACATTGCCTTAAATTTATGCACTCCAATGTTTGCTTTATATTAAATGTAATAAGGATTTACACACTCTATCTGAAAGAGACAATAATTGTCGTACGAGATATGGTCAAAACATTTGTCCTTGTTCTCGTTTAAACATTACACAAAAAGTTATTTAACTATTGGAATAAAACTGTTCAATATTTTACCTGTACATTTGAAGAAACTAAATTTGAAATCTTTTAAATCACATTGAAAACAGTGTTTTATACAGTGTAGTGCTTATAATATTGATGAATTGGTGGACGTTATAAAGAAAATGTGAAATTTGTAATTGGATGTTTGATGTTTTTATCTGTATGTACACGGGTTTAAATTTTCCTACGGTATATTTTATAAATTGTATCCATTAAAGGAATTTTAGCATGTTTATGTATGTTTATAATGATTGTGATTATTTATCAACATTGATTGTAGCAATATGATTTATATGTATTCAAGTGCTGTATCGGATTTTATACATCATATGATTGTATTCTTAATTTATATTGTAAAACGGCTGTTACCATATTGTAAATGATTGTGGCGAAGATTAATAGCAAATGTATTACTCAAGAATTGAATAAAATAATTGAATTTAATTTAATCGTGATAATGGTTTATTTGAATTTGTCTAAACTAAACAGAATTGTATGCCTGAAGTTCCTTATGAAATTCGACCTCGATGCTACAACGAGACAGAAAATATATGAATGAACTGTAGACGTATTGCAATGCTAATTCTACTCTTTAAAACATCAATTTTGCATAACTAAAGCCACTTGAGAGTATTACCATTTTTATTCTGAGTAGGTTATTATTTAGTCTAGGCTAGTTTTCCGTAACTCAAAACTCTTGAAACAGAGTTTCATAATTCTTTATTGCGTTACTTGTGTGATGTATTTGCTTTAACAACAATACGTTCTTGGTAGTATGGTATTCTTACGAACAAGCTGAAATTCACCGAGCAACAAATCTTCGAATTCGTGTACATTTAAACTCGATTATGTATAAAACCAACAAAGATCTCTTTAAGGTATGTAGAAGAAAGTAAACTAGAATTACTATAATATATTTCTTGTGTATGGACGTTTGTTTCGTGAAATTGAGTTACATTTAGCAATAAGTTCGCGTTTCTGATAAGTTCGAACAAACTTATCTTTATTTCAACAATTTGAAGCAAGATAAATGCTAGGTAAATTTTAGTAGCTATAGAACCTTTTGTACATTAGAACTTTTAAATAACATTGCAAATAATTAAATATATTAAACTTTCTGTTAAACATCCTTGTTGGGCCGAACAAAGAATCTTCCAACTCTAATACAACTAATCAACTAATAATGAGACAGAAGATTTAAAAGTGTATTCTTAATTTAAAAATACGCACTTTTATTCCAGTTCATGGTTCTTGTAAGGTCATGTTGTTCACTGCTATCGTAAGTAAAGATTGTTAGTAAAAGAAAATAGCTACAGAAGGAATTTCGATTTGTAGCGGTTGTGTAATGAAATTGCGTTTAGGAATAACAACTTACTCAACATAAGCTACTGTCTCTTGCAATGTGTTAATCGAGATAATGGTTTATTTGAATTTGTCGAAACTAAACAGAGGTCTTAATGAAATTCCACCTCGTTGCTACGAGACAGAAAATATATGAATGAAATGTGGAAGTATTGCAACCGTTCCTGTTTGTTGTATACATGAATATTTTTTGTCAATCTCTGGGTGTGAGACCTATTTTATATGCAGATGATACAACAATTTTAGCAGGAAATAGAAATTTACGTAATCTAGTTACTGAACGCGAGATAGCACTAAGAAATGCTGCTATTTGGTTTATGCAATATGAATTGGTTTTAAATTCAGAAAAAACAGAAAATATCTTGTTGTCTCTGAATAATTATATCCTAAGTTTGAATATTAGAAAGTCTGTTTCGCTATTAGGTACATCTGAATGGTAGTTTGTCATGGAATTATCATATTGATGAGGTTATAAAAAAGTTAGCAAATCACACCTGCCTGAATTTGACACGGGCGAAAGTGTGCATTATCATGATACAATGAATAAACATTGACTAATAAAACCAAGAATAAGATTGGAAAAACAAATAGAATGTATAACATACAGGGTATGAAATTCTTTAATACCCTGCCTTTGAGTTTTAGGGAACTTCCACTTTCAAAATTCAAACAAGAAATAAAAAAGTTACTAATACAAATTGAGGGATATAATCTGGATGAAATAGAGAAATATTAAAAAAAATAATTGGTTTCATCCTTTATTGTGAGTATTTTAGTCTTAGGCTACATATTCGAGTAAATTTTAATCGATTTTATTTTAATATTAATTTATTATAGTAAATATGATATCCTTTAAGTCAAAAGACTTTAGATAGAATAATATAACAACACTTTATAAGTCAGTATATAATGAATCATTATAGATGTTTAAATTATTGTAATTTGCTAAAGCATCTAAAAGCATCTTTGAATGTTGACTTATATCCCATCGATTGTAGCTCTGTCATATTTGTGTATTTTTATTGAGATCTAACCATATCTAATGCAACTATGTTGTTGTTATATGATGTATTCATCTTAAATAAATAAATGCTAATTCTACTCTTTAAAACATCAACTTTGCAGCACTAAAGGCTATTAAGAGTATTACCATTATTATTCTGAGTATGTTATTAGCTACAAAATTAGCCAATTTTTCCGCCACTCAATGTCATGTGGAGCTGGTTTTGAAACAGTTTCACAATTCTTTATTGCTTAACTTGTGTGCCTTAAGAACAATACGCTCCTGTTTGTAGGCTATTGTTATGAACAAATAGTAAATCACCAGGAACAATTTTTATTTTATTTATTTATTTATTTTAAATATACATCGTAGGACGGCAAGATAGCCGCATGGATATAGTCAAGGAATTAAGAAACCCTGAGTTTATAAACTTGTTATAAGATAAAATAGTATAAAGGTACAGTTAATATTTTTTAAAGTTTTAAAACAACCTCTACAAGATCTCCAACTTAATAAAACTCTGATAGCCCTCCTTTTGCCACTTAAATACCTGTTTCCAACCAGCTGATGAACCCCAAAATATTATACCAAGTGACTGTGAAATAAAGCGTGATAAGCCAAACATAAATACTTGAATGAGGCGCAAAACAGCAATTTACGTAATTGGAAAACACCCCTGGATAGTTTACTAATAAGGTAATCAATATGAGCAGACCACGTTAAGGTGCAGTCCGAGAAAATACCCAATAAAATCCAATAAAATATTCCCAATAAGTCCAATCAAAACAAATTTTACTTTATTGTATTTGTTCTTAGCAATTATGTCCTTCCTTAATGAGAAATACATATTTTCAGTTTTATTAAGATTCATTTTCAAATCATTGGCATTAATCCATTTCATCATTTTGTTTAATTCAATTTGTTCGGCGGCAGCCAAAATGTCAAAATTTTCCCATAATGTGTGGTATCATCAGCGTATAATACCGGTTGTGCCAACATCGCATTAGAGAGATTGTTCATATAGAGTACAAACAGTACAGGACAGATAATGGACCCCTGTGGTACACCAATGTTCAGAACCCTATCTTTGGATAGTTCGCCATTTATCTTTACTGCTTGTTGGTGATCCAGCAAGTATGATTGAATAAGACTCAAGCTCACACGATTTATACCATAAGTTTTAGTTTTTCTACTCATTTTCTATGTGAAACAGAGTCGAAAGCTTTACTCAGGTCCAAGAAAGTAACAGATGCTATTTCTCTCTCATCCAGGTATTTAGTATCTCTCCAACTACTTTTTCTATTGCGTCTATTGTACTATGTTCAGAACGAAAGCCGTATTGGCAAGAATTTAACATTTTATGTTTTCAAAAATTCACGCAATTGATCAACAAGAATAGTTTCAATAATCTTGGAAAAGATGGGTACCAAAGTAATTGGTCAATAATTTTCTGGTAAAGACTTATTACCTTTTTATATGCAGGGATTACTATTGATCGTTTTAATATTTCAGGTAATTTACCATATATTATAGATCTATTCAATAAAACACTTAAGATAGGGGAAATTTTGTCAACGATATGTTTTAACAAAAATGTTGACATACCAAAAGCATCCTCCGAGTAACTAGTTTTAATTTCATGGTAGCCAGGATTATACAGTTGGGGGATATGCATTGAAGCACAAAATTGCTATGGGATGTCGGAGACCCAATAGAAGGGTTTGAGATCTTAGTGAATTGATTCAATGTGTTTATATTATGTGGATCAGGGTTACAATCAACACTCTGTATAAAGTATTAATTAAATATCCGCGCGTATTTCGATATTATAGTGGTGTTTTTCATTTGTCGAGCTTCTTTGTCCAAACCTTTGAAGTTTTTTGCTTGGAACCTTCAATTATTTTATCATTATAATGGATTTTAGCTTTTTCAATTTCACTTCTATAAATTCTCTTTAGCTCCCTAAACTTCAAGATGGCATTTTTAGTTACCATTTTCCTTTTGTATGTACTAATAGGAAAGTGCCTTCTTTATCTTACGAAGATGCGGAGTGAACCAGGCGTAAGTCTTTTATTGCATTTTGTTCTTAATAAACTTACGTATTAAACCAAAATAAATTTGAATACCCGTTAAAATAACCTCAACAAAAATTTTCCAAGCAGAGTCCACATCCTTATGTACATTTTAAACATTATCAAAATCAATGAACATT
>JAGDQP010076068.1:0-10097 GCA_022664845.1 Lepisma saccharinum
AGGCAGAAGTCGCATATGCTAAATCCGGAGTGTAAGGCGGATGTGGACGAACAGACAGGAACATTTTTTCGACGAAAATCTCGCGAAAGGCACACACGATTTTCCTTATGTTCGCCAGTCAAAAGTCTGGCGCTCACTCGTCTCATTTACAAATTATTGCTTACAATGTTTTGTGCGGACCCGTACGAGATGGTCAGTTCTTCGGTAGCCTCCTGAATAGTCAATCGCCTGTTTTAACGAACCATTTTTGTCACTTTCTCCATGTTTTCGTCTGTTTTTGAGATCGAAGGACGTCTCGACCGTTGCTCGTGTTCAACCGACTCATTTCCGATTTAAATACCTCATACCAATTGTAAACAGTCTTCAGAGTCGCCACATTATCGGCATACACTGATTTTAATATTTCATGAGCTTCTTTGGCACTTCTTTTTCAACTTAAATGAAAATTTAACTCTAACGGTTGTTCGAAATTCATGATGCGCCACATACAGGGTAAAAACAGCCTCACACTTCCGGCTGTGGAAGCCGACTCTCAACTCTCAACTTGTTGAAACTTGACACTAACTATCTCAACGTATCTGACTATTGAGTTTATTCCCTCAAGTGGATGTACCATCAGCAGTTGCTGCTATAAAAATTTATTCATCGTATTTTAGATCACACCTCGTACTACTACTACTACTACTACTACTACTACTGGTAATACAACTATTAATACTGTTAATAGTACTATTAATAAGACTTCTAATATTACTATTACTATTAATACTACTAATGCTGCTATTACTACTAGTACTATTAATACTAGTGCCATTAATTTTATTACTACTACTACTATTACCTCTACTTATACTAATACTACTAGTACTACGTGATAATATACAAAAGGAGGTAGTGAAAGAAATAAAATAGTTACTTAGTGACAAGTGTCAATAAATATATAAAAAGTTAGTACTTTCTAATGAAGAAATGGAGTTTAAGCCAAAAAGCCATTTCATCTTTGTTTTTATAGAGAAATGTTTAGCCAATTAGATGTTATAGTATGTCAAAATATAAGATGGACTCAGATTTAAATCAAAATGCCAGTTTGACGTAGTGATGGTTTCTAATTAAGCGAATGTGTGAAATAGTTAGGAGGCGGACTATTTCATTTAATAGTAAATATTAAGCATATATGAAAATACTTGAATCGATTGCTGCATTCGCTATGTTGGTCGTTTAGATGCGCTAAGGTACTGTTAACAATGTTAATAATGAGAAAACATGGTCACTATGATGAAATATAATGAAGGCTATATTGATTAAATATGTGTATATATGACCCAGTGAATGTGTTCTTTCGTTAGTTATTATAGAAACACAAATGATTGCTTTGATCGCTATAAATATTAAGGATATATTAGCATTGGAATTAAATGTTAGCACCCGTCATTGATACTAGGCACTACTCGTGGAATTTTAGAATAACGAACCCACATAAACCTAGAAGTCTAGGTTTAACACTTAGTATTAAATAATACAGATTTCTCTTCAGTTCGGAAACTTCTAACCTCCTAATTAAGAAAGTTAAAATTGAAAATATCTGAAATGAGGTAGAGAAATAAATAAGAATTCATACTTTTCAGTTTCAAAACTACGAATTAATACTTTACACTTGGTAAAAACTAGACAATGTAAAAAACGAGGTACCGGTAATGGAAGAAATAAAGAAGTCATTGAGTATTGGAGAATGAATGTTTCTATTCTGAAACATTGACAGAAACCGTGCAAAACTCCACTTACAGTCTCCCAATTTTAACTTTACAGCCCAAAGTAGAAATCCTGGTGGAAAAACCTGACCTTTGCAGATTAAGATAAATTTTAAGTGTTTGAAAATAAGGTTTTGAGAAAGATATACGAGTGGAAAAGGGATAGGAATGAGTGGAGAATGGAGGAGACTACATAATGAAGAACTTCACGGGTGTATGACTTATCGAATGCTGCAAGAATAATGAAATTGTAACGAGTAAGATGGCTAGGTCATATAGTTCGAATGGGAAAAAAAAACAAGACTATATTTCATTTGGGTGGAAAAGCGGATGGAAAGAGACTGTATATTATGTATTAATAATTGATTCGTTTTCACCTTCAAATTAATTATTGAATCCTTTTCAGCCCTAATAGATGAAACGATCATTCTATTTTGACTCACAGCAGAGGTTTAAAAATTTATTTACCATTGCAGGTCGAAAAAAGTATATTTCGTTAAAGCAGTAGGAAGCATTTTCAGTCGTGAAAAGATTTTTTTTTTATTTTTACATTTCCGATGCACCTGGTATATTTAAAAAAGAACGCTAACACTTATGATATTCTAAGGATTATTAATTGATTCCTTTTCAACCTCGACACATGAAAAATATTTTTTTTATTCATAATGTAGGTGGAAAAATTCATTTATGGTTGTAGGTCGAAAAAGTATATTTCGGTAAAACCACTCGCAGCCATCTTCAGTCGTGAAAAGATTTTTTTTTATAACGATGCATATTTATCTGATATAGTTGGGAATCAGTACTAAAACTTGTGATATTTTGTGGGTTGTTTCTTCTTCCTTCTTTGTTCAGCTTGGATACATTAAAAGATAATCTATTTTGAGTTTTAAGGGAGGCAAAAAAAATTAATTTACCATCGCAGGTGAAAAATCTATATTTCCAAATTTATTTTGAACTATCTTTGCTCATGAAAAGAATATTTTACCGGCCTTGTCAACATATATGTACTTAGTATAGTTTCAATCCAGCTTGAAAAAACAATATTTCCTTAAACCAACTGCAAGCATTTCCGGTCGTGAAAAGAATGTTTGCGTTGTCGATCCATATTTACTTACTATAGTTCTATTACACCTTGAGAAAAACTATATTTCTTTAATCCATTGTAAGCATCTTCGGTCGTGAAAATAACTTTTTATGTTGCCAATACATTTTTAGCTAGTATAGGTAGATGTCAGTGCTAACACTTGAGATATTGTGTGCATTATTATGTAATTTCTTAGCCTTGATACATTAAAAATTCGTTCTGTTTTCACTCATAATGCAGATGGAGAAATTCATTTACCATTCCAGGTCGTAAAAGTTATATTTTACCAAAGCAGTTAGAACCATCTGCACTCGTGAAAAGAATTGTTTTTAGTTATGAATGCATATTTAGCTGACATAGTCAGAAATCAGCTTTCTCCTTTCGTAAGTGCTTTTCAACTACTTTTAAACATCTTCACTCGTGAAAAGTATCGTTTTTTAGTTACGAATGCGTATTTAGCATGTATTGTTGGAAATTAGTCTTGTCCTTTCACAATAAAGCCCCTTCACCTTTCACTGCTTCATCATACTCTGCTTGAGACTTTTTTCTCTTTTGCCAAAATACTAATCAGTTTCAATAATTCATGCACATTGGAACTTTTATAGTTTAAGTAATCTTTGTGACCTCATCCCTTGTCACAGAATCAGTCATTGACCTGCGCCAAGTATTTTCGTTACATAAAGACTATTTACAACTTTCTCTCATTGTAGTTCGTTGCAAATGAGCTTCGCAAAATTCACTCCAAGTTTCCAGTCCTGTATCATAATACAATGGGACTATACAAGTGACTAATGACCTAGATGAGCATAACTGTAAACAAACATAAAGATATTTAACCTGTTGAACACCTATAATGGTATTTTAGGATTTAATTAAAGAGTCATGAACACCCTAATACAGCATATTCCAACTCAATCACACTTTTCAATAACATTTCCTGATCACCAACACTGCAATCCACTTTACCAACTGCTTCTGCTCCCAATACTTGTTCTGTGGAGCATTTTTTCTGGAAGTTGTGTTCCTTTTTACCCGTTTTCGCGGCTTCGTTAGGGCTTCCTGAGTGACTTATCCTCGTTAGTTCGTGATATAGAATTCGTAACTCTTCACCTCCACTCAATTACGCTTGTGCTGTTCTCGTTGCTTCATCTTCGCTGGTCGTCTACTTGCGGATTTCTTCATACATCTCACTTTCATCAAACAGATGAATTTTCCAAATTTCGCAACAACTGGTTGTCTTCGTAGCTCAACTTTTCATTGATGACACATCCTCGCTATCTTTGGGTTTGAACTCACACTGGCTAGCTCCATCTGTCACCCACTGCTCAACATGTCCTTGTGTCTCATTATCTCTCAATAAGGGTGGAATACTTCTGACTTCAGCAAATGCTTCCGTAGCTACTTCATGATTTGCTTTCTTTAACATGGGCACACAGATCTGCTCTTTACCTATCTCCATCTTTACTTGTCCTGCATGGAAATCAAGCTCGACACCGCGTCCAAGTAACAACTGTTGCTTCAATCCACGAACCACCAGGAAATGAAACAAGATTCCCTTCTTTATTATGCTCAATGATAATATAACTTCTCCGAGGACGCACTTAGCCTAGTACCTGAGAAATCTACCAAGATGATACTTCGTACCGGAATCAATTTTGGGTGAGATAATATTCCAATTACTTTCTTCCAAAACTCTTCTGCACGCATACACACCGCTGCACCGGAGTCCGCAAGTGTTATTAAAGGTTCCTGTAATACTTTCATCGGGAATAAAGTCGTCTTCATCTCCATGTTGGTTTCCTCTTGCAGAAATTCCTCTTCTTTGGGATCGTCTTCTTTAAGGTTACGTTCCCATTCTTCAAACATGTTCATTTCAAGCCTAACATGATATATTAAACTTTTCATGCCGTGGTCCGGTAATTAAGTCCTCATCGGTATCGGTCGAAAGCTCCAAAATCTCTAGTTGCTTCGACCCTTAGCAACTGAGGCTCTTCTGGTTTTTGGTGGGACCTGGTCAGGATGACTTGGAGGAAGTCTACTTTCTTCCTCGTTCCATGTCTCCACCGTTTCTTGATTCTCGTTCTGTTCCATCTCCGTCCTTAGGAGGAAATCTTTCGTCATCGTATATTCTTTGTTCTACATCGTGGGTGTATCGACCTCGTCCTCTCCCACGGTGTTCTCGCCTCCGGTATGGTCTTCTCCCGTCTTGTTTATTGACTTCGTTCCATCTGGTCCCCTTTCTGAATGATGTTCTGTGCCTCTCGCACTGATTGAGCTTTATCATTTTTCTTTTCTTCCGAACTAACTTCTACTTCATACACTTTATTCAATGTCAAATGGTAATTATCACAAAGTCTTTGTTTCTGTGAAGGAGCACTAGGTGAATTGTTATTAACGTCCCAAACAAGCTCGTGAGCTTCTACGAACGAAACCTACAGATTTTGGTAAAGTGGGCTCCGAAGCACTGCGTTCAATTGACCCAGGCGGGGTTTGAATCCGTAACCACAGGATCACTCGATGCGCCTCGGCGGGATTAGTTCGTATTATATATACATTTTCCCAATACATTATAATCTAGGATTGTTTCTGCCATATTGCTGAAGTTCAATGCTCGTGCAGTTGCAAACTGTCTTTGCTAACTGACAGGAAGTAAGAGAACAATTACGTTGCAAATATGTGCTTCTGAACTTATCGGATCTAGTTCTCTTATTTTCACATATTGTTCCGTGACGAACTTCTCCACATTTGTATCCACTTGGGGATTAAATGGGATGTTTTTTTTACCTACTCAGTTGTGTATACGTCATGTTGTCGGATTGGTATTATTGGAGAAACGTTTCCCTAATGTCCTCGTATGTACTGAATTTATGAACGTTCGACGGATACCGCGAAGATGGTGCGTCACGTAAGAAGAATGACACAATGCTCACGAGTTAATTTCCGAACACACCCATGAGAGCTGCTTCTCGCTCGCCGTCATCGAGTGGGAATCTGGTAAACGGCTTTAGGTGTGTAAGTCTAATTCTCATCATGTCCGGCTCATTATGATGCTTTCTACGAGTAGTATCCTTTAATTCCCACATTCGATGTTTTGTCTCCATGTATTGATAGCTCCTGAACCTCTCGTGATCTATTAACTTCCCTCGATCGACGCCTATTTCTCCTTTCACGAGGAGATGAGTTAGAGCTAGATGACGAAGTACTTGTATGTCGTATACCCTCTGAATATCCGTTTTCTGTTCCACTAGAAGGTTCTCTTTTGATCTGAACCAGGAGCCTTTCCACCTTTATCTTCCCAGGTTCCTCAGTGCTTCGTCGTGATCGTGTCTTCATGTTTTCATCTGGATTTCCCTTTTCGTTTTCTCACACTCGCTGCGACGGTCCCAGTCGCCATGTATCGCATAGAGGGTACTGTCACTCATTTCGCTATCATCCACCTGCAAACGCGTATTCATACTGGCTTCCATCTTACTAATGCGGTTTTTCATCTCCGTGACGCGTGAACACAATATCTCTAAGGTGGTTTTGACAGTGCCTTCCCATCGATGAAGAGACTAATAGCCATCTTCATAATATTCAACTCGCTTTACCAGGTGTCTAATTGACCTTCCACTCTACTGAGGGTCATCCTTTCTCTATCCATTTGATCGTTCATTGTCTCACCAAGCCCTTCTTCCACTTTTCCTGGAATTCCGACTGCTGCCGCAGGGATCACTATTGCATAGGCGTATGAAATTTCTTCTATCAGGTCTTTTTGACCCAGTTGTACTTCGCCTAAAATCTCATTTTTATCGTTTTCGCGTTGGGCAATTGCATGGATTCTTCCACCTTCTGGATGCGTGTTTGGAACATGGCTACCAAATTCTCAAGGTGGTTTCTTGTACCCGTTTTGAACTTTTCAATGTGATCTGCAGTCGCCGCCTCCTTTCTAACTGTTTTTGGGTCGCATTGCTTTTCGTAGGATGATATTCTCTCATTAGTTTGACTCAGTCTTTTGTCCGTCCTTTTGCTCAGATTGGAGATCTTCTCACTCGTTTCTTTATTCGTATGTTTATTCAAATAGTTCACTTGCTTATTTGAGTTAAAGATCAGCTCGTTTGTTTGTTTATTCGAATGGAGATCTGCTCATTCATTTTCTTATTTGAGCTGGAGATCTACTTGTTCAGTTGCTTCATCATCTCTGATACTGTCATTGTTACGGTGGAATGAGTCTCGCTTGCACTAGTTACTCTGTACTTATTCTCACAATTCCTGCACTCCCATAATTGTTCGTGGTCCGCCGTTTCCTCTTCGAGTTTGCTCTGCTCCAACCAAGTATCGTACGGGACATTCACACAATTGACATGTCTCCACTTGTCACAGCTTCTACACTGTATGATGGGCTGGTTTTATAACAATCGATATGACGAGAAAGTCGAACGATGGAATGTATATAAACAAAATCGATCGTTACTTTATAATCAAGTAACGTTTATGTTAATACGAATCGAAGGTCATTACGTTTAACGTTCGACGATTAATTCACATACGTATGTACAGCCTATTCCAAAAAGGTTGACCGCATTGATTAGGCTGTTTTGAGCTGAAAGTTCTCTAAGTCCAACTTCGGGTATATTCGGAAACAGTAACCCAAACATGCCAGGTTCGAGCCTTGGAAGGAAGGATGAACCCTCGCACTTGGAAAAAATGCGCAGATGTTTTTTCTCCTTCTTTTAAGTGCAATAATACATGTTGAAATGTTATTAAGTGTAGAAAAAGTAACATTCATTAAAATACGTAATGATAAAGTATTTCGAAACCATCCATACATCTGAGTAAGTGATCGTTTTGTCATCTACGTTTCCATACGTAAAAGCACATTTGCAATGAAAGGGAAGACAGAAATTTAGCTCTCGCATTCATAGTAAAATAAACAAGAGAAATGAGAGAAAAATAAGAGCATTTGAAACGTATATCAATGTAATTCTCTTGAACACCGAAAATTCAGTCATGTTTCTTCAGGAGTTCTATCAGAAACAAGTACAGTGAAACCTCTCTAAAGCGGACAGCCACGGGGAATCAACAATTATCCGCTATGGAGAGGTGTCCGCCTTACAGAGGTTTTAATATTTTCTTACGTAAATTAGTGAGCAATGTCATATGCAACCAAAGAGTATACACTGATGGATGAAGCAATTATACTGTATGAATAGAACTAAAATCTTGCCTTTATTAACATCTGCAGTCTACATTGTACTTCTTGTTCAGGGCACAACTTACAAATAATATTTTCTATTTTATTATTGTTTACACTACATATTACATCTTCCTCGGGACGGGCGTAAGCGATAGTGCTGTTACCGCCCATACAATCCATTTTATCTGTATCTTTATATTACATATTCCGTATGTCTGTGAATTAATTAGGATCCTGTACTGTTATTAGAGAGAGAGAGTAGAGATGTCCAAAACTGAGAAATGGGTTATTGTTTTTTTGTAACTTTTCACTTCATATGACTTTCTCTCTTTCAACTCCTCCTCGATGTCTTGTGCCGCACATTTGCTATTTTACCATCCTAAGTACATTTTTCCCTTCAATCATATTGTTTGACCGGAAATGCATGAAGAAATGTCCAGTTCCATAAGCGTTAACAATGTTTTTCGGACTGTAATTACGAACTATGAAAGGCAACTTGTCCAAACATTCTGTATGACAATCCGCGAATTCTTCTTAAATCAATTTGAATGTGTCCGTTATACGGAGGTAAATATTGCCTATAAATGAGAGAAAACAGTGTCCGTGTCCGCAATCCAGACTGTCCGCTTTAGAGAAGTTTGCCTATACGTTTGTTCTTATAGGCGATGTTTGGGGATTATAAAATATGTCCGTTACGGGAGGTGTCCGATTTATAGAGGTGTCCGTTACTAGAGGTTTCACTGTAGATAGATGTGTTCATGTTAGCTCAGTGGTAGAGCGCGTGGCTTCTAATCATGAGGTCCTGGGTTCGAATCCAGTTCTGGAAAATGTATATTTATGTAATATATTCCTCAAAGCATGAATAATTAGATAAAATTATAACAATCAGTTTTATATGGATCCATACAATCATTTCAGGATATAAGTAATTATTATGTTTAAAATATAACATCATAGAAGTGGTGGGTGTTGACAGAACGTCGGTATAATATAATTGAACGTTAAATACAAATTAAGTAAATGTTATATCCAAAGTCGGAACAAGGGACCATACAGCAAATTCACGATCCCCAAAGTCCATACAAATTCAATATTCCCAAAGCTCATGATCCCCACGAACGATGAGTCACTTTAAGAGACTAAACTTTACTTCAGTAAAGAAATACTCTGAAATGCTTGTTTCATATGGAAGTGGTGAGGCTTTGATCTCTCTCTCTCTCTCTGGCTTGGCTGCAATTTCTATACTTTGTCATGTGATGAAGAGAAGTTACTATTGTCTAATTAACTAGAAGGGAAAATGCTTAACTTGACCATATCTCGTACCCATGTCCGTGTGGAATTGGTTTAGAAAGCAAAGGTTTTAACCATTTTATAAAAATGTTTTTACGCTAAGCGGGTTCTTGTTATTACTTGTTCAACTTGTTTTTACTTGTATTATACTTGTGTGTACTTGTTCTTGCATCACTAATTACTGACAACACAGTTAAAATCACATCCATGCCCGAGGTGGGATTCGAACCCAAGATCCTTGGGTCGCCAGACTACCGCAGTAGTCAGCATGACCACCTGGATCGGCAACCATGAGCTACTTTTACAACTAGAAAAATGTTGCGAAGATTTGTCTTATTAAAACACCACCAGATTGAGTCACGCTAAGTGGACCATTTTATACATTAGTGAATTTAGATAAGGAAGATTAGATTGGTTTAGTTTAGTGATAGTAAAATTGAGTCATTCCTGGATAATTTTAGAAAATGGTTATAACACCATTTTAGAAAAATTTTAGTTTTCGTATGTGGGTTCCTACATACTTGAAGTTATCAGAACGACTTTTAAAGAAATGTTATGCAAAGTTTCCTCGATATCAAATTTCACACTTTTTCATGACAACCCATCTGAGATATTTAAGCCCGAAATCCAGCACTTTTCGCAAGAGGCCATGTTTGAACACCCGTAGAAGAGGAGTGTGATTTAGGGCCATGATCTTTTTGTGTGCATACACTCGGTCGGTAGGTCTAAATATTACAACATTTTGCACAATTTTATTCAATCCCTTCACTCCAAAAATTTGTTAGAATCACAGTTTATA
>JAGDQP010076071.1:0-10096 GCA_022664845.1 Lepisma saccharinum
CCCAGTAATCAGACTTTACATAGCTTTTTGGAGCTATGATATTAAAAAGAATTTTTGCGATAAAATCAATAAAGCAAAACGAGGATAAATGTTATGCTCTTCTTTTGTTTTTTTTTTAAACCAATACATTTTCCAATGCTTCTGAGTCATAAAAATATAAACTATTTTCCATGTAGGACGTCATTTAGCTACAAAAGGAATGCGTTAGCAACACTGTTCTTGTGATAGATACATTAAACATGGACGTAACAAATGTCGACCACCTACATTTTTTTTTCTTATTTTAAAACATTAACTCGCCATTTCTTCTAATATTTCTTTTAAATGTGTTTCAAAAAGTGATAAAAAAAAAGGTACTTTTTTGAAAAAAAGAAGTCAAGAAAAAGGAGTAGTTGATAATCCGGGCGCTGGCAAGTTATTCAGTCACTTTTATTATTTTTTTTTTTCTGCAAGCGACATTCACCTGGATGGATTTTCTACCGAAATAAAGAATTTTTCACCAACATTTTCCGGTTTCCCTAATTAAATTTTCAGTGACTTTGAACTGAATGAAATGCATATAAAACTAATTATATCGCTCAGGCACACCCTTAAGAAATTGCTCCGTGAGGGAAGAAAGGAAAGAGGATTTTTCTTAGTGCTAAGATTTAAAAAAAAATGAAAAGAACGTTAGAAGGGGAAAAGATTAAAGTAACGGAAGTAAGCCTCTCTCTCTCTCTCTCTCTCTCTCTCTCTCTCCCTGTGGAAACCTTTCATCTTTGTTTCTGCTTCTCACACTCGGAGATATATTTTTTCCCCGAGATGAACGAAGAAAACTGTGATAACCCTCTCAGCTGTTTTTTTTCCCGCTCAAAATTGAATTTTCAAACAAACTTGAGTTGTAACGTGTGCATAATGGAAGACCTTTAGTTTTGAAATTGCTAGTTGTTCTCTGAATGAGCAAAAATAACAGATTTACTTTCTTTAAAAAAAAATGGACATAGTTTCCGTAAATATCAAGCATATATCGAACCTGATTGTAAAGTGCACTGACTTACACCATATAAATATTTTGAAATTACATATTTTAGCGTTTCAAGTACTCACTACAAAGTTAAAAATTTCCAGAAAAGTGCCTCGATATGTCCAGTAATGTTTCAGATAAATGTTAATATTTGGAGTAAACATGCCAATGCACTGAGAGATTTCTTTTGTTGTACTGGGAGTTTTGAGTTTTCAGTTTCAGTGCGATGTTCGCACATGCGCATAAGGAGAAACCGCTTTCTTATCGTAACCAAACACGCAATTATTATTAACTGATCGTTGCCACCATTTTGATCACGTGTGCTGGCAGAAGTGGGAAATATTCTCAGTGATTGGGCATTGCGAGCTCTAATTGACAAATAGAAAAAATGTTATTAGAACATGACGTAAGGCATGGAAGTAACTTTGTTTATGTTTTCAGACTTCGGTCAACGTATTTCTTATCCTCTATATTGTGTTCATCTAGTGCTTTCTTATCTTTGGCAGTTTAGTCCATTTTATGATCTGTGTAGCTAAGTGATCAGCGTGTCAGACTCTCATTCTCAAGGTCCTTGGTTCGATTCCACTCCTGGATTTCCAATTATTATGCCGGTCTAGGTGCCCGAGCGGAGTAGTGCGGTAGTCTGGCGACCCCAGGATCGTGGGTTCGAATCCCACCCCGGGCATGGATATTTGTGTGTTTTAACTTAGATATCATCGCATAAATAAAGATCTAAATCGTATAACTAAGTGTAATGTAACAGGAAATTAAATAAACGAGATTTTGGTTTTAAAAAAAAGTCAGTAAGACGAATTGTACAACCCGTGTTTAAATCCCGCTTGATGTTTCAACTTTTTTCTGAAAAGTGTGGCTGGTTTTTATTAACCATGGTACTAGAAATTTCCAGGCATATATAGGTGCCTAGATTTTTTCCAGTAATCTATACGAAAATTTTTAACAGTGTATCACTCACTGTATGATAGGTTAGTTCCCTAGACAGTGTTCATAAGCCACATTCACGCCGACAATGTGTAAGCAGTGATTTGCCCCGCTTGATCATATGTCTATTGCATATACGTTCTAGAGATAAAGAATATTAAGGTCCAAAAGACTCAATTAGTGTAAAAACAGGCAGGACGTCTTTCTTTTCTTACAACTGTGACTCTAAATGCCTTTAGTACTGCAGAAAACTAAAAATGTACTTGGTTCGTTTTGGCACATGACCATCTTACAATTAAAATTTTGAAGACCATTTTAATGATCTTTTTAAACATTTCTAAATACAGATGGTCTGCTTTCACTAAATACGTGGTAGATAATTATCAATAAAATTAAAAGATTGCGTTGGAAATGCACTGTTAATATTCAACAACTAAGAACTCCACACAAGTTTCTGCTGCATCAAATATCAGCTTACCTTGAAATCACGCACTGTTTGTGTTAGGGGATTAAATAATTAAACGAAGGTTATTGTAAAAAAAATAATTAAAAAACCTTTTTAATGACACTTTTCTTAAACAATTCGTACTAAATTGTAAAAACAAATTTTGTTTATGCATGACTATAAGGAAAAGCATCGACGCGCTCTCATATACATTCACTTTATAAATTCTTTAATTGGAGCGGCCATGCTTTTCTTTTTATGATGTATAAACAATATTTTTTTACTTTTTAGTACGAAATGTTTAAGAAAAGTATGTCTTTAAAAAGTTTTCTTTATTATTTTTTGGGGTTATTTCGGTGTTCTTACACTTTTTTTCAAACTAATGTTTTGTGACCCAAATCCTAAAGTGCTCCACAACCAGTCAAACGCAACATCGTTGCAGGCTAGTATTTATTTTAGGAAGTGTATATTAAAACATATTAAAATATGCTTTAATAAATATGAAAATAACAATGGAATATTGTATTGTCACCCGACTTACGTCGTTGTGCAAACATTTCATCATTCTATGACGTCGGGAAATGAGTTAAATTAACGTTACAAGATTTGAGGACACCACGAACTATTGTAAACTAAAGAAAAGTCTATATAAAAAGGGTGAAGCTATTCCCTGTGCGATTCGCCGGCACCGTAAACGGTGCATATGGGATGTTGAAGTATAATTGTATGTATGGGCTTTACACCTCCTTTGCCCATACATCATAAAAAATGGCCGATAAATAAATGATATAATTTTAGTTTAATTTAATTCATTTATGGCTTTTAGATATCTTTTGCTCAGGTCGGGATAGAGTAGGGCAGAAGATGAGGTGGGTAGCGGCCAGGGCCGTACTTAATGGTGAATCTCGGAATTCACCAGGTGAAACCGAAGGAAATCCTGGGAAACCTGAGTCATAGTTGGTCGTGGGGTTCGAACCCACGTGCCTATTCATTGCCGATGCAATGTCTGCAACGTTGTCTCATGGCTGTATAGACTTCTAATATTGTCAATAATCAATTGAACAGGAAATTGCACGAACTATTGGGCAATTGAGTTGAAAGAACTTGGTTCTACGTTCCTAAGTTAAAGGCAAGAATAATAAAAATGTATGCTCGTCTTCTAGTACAATTTAAAACTATTATACTAAAGATATAGTGTAATAGTTTCCAGTAATAAAACGTAATTCTAATTACTACTGAGCATAGCCCTATTGTTTTTTTACGTATATAAGTCTACTATAACAATAATAATAATATAACCACTAACGTAACAGGCCCATAGGCCCTGAACCTGCCCCAACACCATCTGTCCGTGTTTAGTGGAACTGCCTCCAACTGAGTGACGGCTGTGTGGGCAGTACTGCGCGTCACCTTGCACAAATAGGCGTATCAGGGGTTTTCTAGACCGAGTGTGGCCTTCACGTTTTTATCCACATGACTCCCCAGTTTGCCTCACGACGCTGGGTGGACGCCGAAAAGTGGGTCTACAGCCGGCAATTGAATCCAGGACCACGCGACTATGAGTCCAACGCTCTAACCACTAGACTGTGGAGCCCCCCATATATAAGTCTACTACAATATTTTATTTCAAATGTGTGGATCTGTCGGCTTTCTGTGTTGGAGAAGGTGGTACATTAGTCTTTCCTCAAGTGTGACAAGTTTCTTTTGCGCCAGCCCTGGCAAAGACGGTACCTTTAACATAGTCAATTCTTTACCCATCCCTATCCCCGGAAGTGTATTCCTTGAGGGGTGTCATCCCTCCAAGTTGTGATGGGCTTAATTTGTAGCTGTGACTTCATCCCGTAATTTTAAATAAAATAAAATAACCCTCTTATATTTATACTGATCTGCGTTTGCATGTAGAAGTTGTAACTGGACAGTTTCAAACTACTCCAAACATTGCTAATATATAATATCTGTACAACAAAATTTGATAGTGTTTTGATTGGAAAATGTTCGTTCTCTCGCATAATTTGTAAAAATCGTACAAAGCTTGCCACATTTCAAATGTTTATGTACTAATGTCCGTTAAATAAACTCACCGTTACGATTTTTTTGTTTTTAGAGAGAGGACATTAATTTTGATTTTCTTTACGAAAAACAACAACAACAACAACAACGACGGAATGAGTTTATTTTCCTGCGTAAATACCGTATGATGTAGCTACATAGCCATGGAGACCACACTATCAACTGAGGAAAACACAGAACAGTAAACATTTTAGATGTTCCAAGTGCACGCTTTATTTATTTATTTCTGTTTTTGGTGTAGAGAAACCCATTTCTTTTTAAGATGCAAACAAACATAAAATATATATATCCAGGTAGTTAGTAATAATCAAGCAAGGCCTTTTTTCCCCATACGAATTAAGAGCAATTGATGGATAATGAAAATGTCCTGGGGGGGGGGGGGCACAATAGGGAGATGAAAAATAAATGTTTAACTAGGTCTCGTAAATTAAAACCAATAAATTTAAGGAAGGCAGTTTATTTCGCTTACTGTTTTTATAATTCTTACATGCTATGAAATTTGTTTATTGGCTTCTAGTTGATGATTAGAATATTTATTATCAAACACGGCAAATTAACGCTACTACAAGGAGTTATTTTCCTTTGTGAACTAAATGTACTAAGGGAACTGTGTCGTTTGAACTGATGTTTCCAGGATTCCATCCCATCTCGCCTAATCCCATCTCGCCTAACGGTTTATCAGCCACTGATGACTCGATGATAAGAATGTCCGCCATTTTAGGCGAGATGGGAATTCCCATCTTGCCTAATCCCATCTCGCCTAAAATGGCGGTAAGATGCAAGGAGGGAATTTCTGCACTAAAGAGGGAATTCTTGTACTAGATTATCAACCACCAATAGTATGAAATCATAAACACATTTCAGAAAAGTTATTCTATGTATTAATCTGTCTACATAAGAAAATCAATAACCTTATGTTTAAATCGATATTGGCAATCTTTGTCAAATACAATACAAATATATAATAAGCACTACAAAAACAAAGCACATTAACGTTCATGTCAAAGTTATTTGTCCTGTATGAAACAACACATACACGCAAACACACACCTATCCCATATGAACGTTATGCGTTACCACGTTAACATACGTGAATAAATCGATCATTAGTCTTTGTTGTAAGTTTCTGATTCGTTCATCTACTATTCTCCATTTCTTCTTTTGCTTTACAGGAGCATTCCCCAGCTCCAACATTCGTATTGTAAGTTCATTCGAAGCTTGCTCTTCTCGTAAGAATTGGATAAATGAAAATGCATTCGGATGGTGTCCTGGAAATTTCCTGTTCCATTTAGCATGCCAGCCTTCCACCGGACTATTTGTCCTTCCGCTATCATTGTTGAAATGATTCCACATGTTGCTGGAATGAATAAAAAAATGATGATTTAATCTCGAATACAGACCATAAGTAAATACCCAAAATAAGTAAATAGCCAGAACAAACCTAATTCAAATCACAGTATAAGATTAATTAAAGTTCCATACTAATAAAGGATTTCAGCTTAACAATACTAGCTTACACTAGTAGATGCTCTGTCTGCTTTCTCACGACTACCATGATTTTTCTTATACACGAACTTAACTATGAATATTAAAATATGGAGCTATCAAAGAATATTCTTATAATTTAAGTAGTTCTTTATTGTAATCTTTTGTGAACAGTTTGAATCGAAATGAGCCTGCGCGAACGAACCTGACGTGCAGTTCATAATTGGTTCAAATGAAAAACAAGCCATGAATACTTACGGTGGAAATAATGCTCCCCATTCGTCCAACCAAGTGTCCACCAGATAGTCATGGAAGGCCTCTATGTTAGGAACATTGGGTGCGTTTCCCTGAATGAACAGGAACACATCGCTAACACTGTCTAATGGCATGAGAGGAAGCGCTGCTGCACGCCGAACCCATATTCTAACCTCTTCATTTTCTTTGTACTCACAAACTGGTCCCAGATCTTGCACTTTCCTCCATATACACTGAGTGTAATGAAAGAAGCAGCCCCTCACGCTTATGTTGGGAAAGGACAACGTAAGTGCATTTATTGCAGCCGTTTCAAAGTCTATCGTGACACATTTCAGTCCAAATGTCCATACCACTTTCTGATGCTCTTGCTTTTATCAAATTTAGCAAATGTAGGTATGTTTCCTGGTTTTTATTTTCTAGAAGACAAAATATGGGTGGAAACACCTGCCCTAAGTGTTTGCCGTGAAAAGTGTATAACTGGGCGAAAAGACGCGGTGCAGACTTAAAAGTGCCATCCATCAGCACGTTCTCACTGTTACATAATATCCGCAAGTTTTCAACTGTACCAAAAGCCTGAAAAGAAAACAAAAAACGAGTTAGAAAGGTAACTTTACATTTTCAAAAAGTCGCTCCTGCACACTAACTTCTAATATCTAATACACCAGTGATTGTATCTGATTATGCCTGAAACGATTTGTTACTCAGATTTAGCCAAACACAGAAAATAATAGATATTCAAAACTGAATGAATTGTAGGACAAATTAAAACCGGAATTAACGTGGATACAGCAGCTAAGTAAAAAATAGAAAGACAAAACTCACAAGAATACAGCTAGAGTCCTGCTGGTCGTCAATCAAGAGAAAATCTCTCCCATGACTTGTCTGTCGCCATCTTTCTTCTATGCTCAACTCCTCTATTGTCTTGGGTAGCGCGGGTAAACATTCGTTTCGAGTTCCTCTAGTCGTTTCTCGGCTGCAAGGAACAAATAAATAATATTGAGATTGTAGGTTTAGGTGGTTCTGATGTAGCTGACAAAAAATCCCTAAATGACAGATAGATATAACCATTCAGATATAGCCACGCAGATAATTCCATTGGCTACGCAGGAATTTTCTGCGTGGCCGAAATTGACACTGAACCGGTTTAGGTCATAGTTGCCATTAAATTAAATATATAATTGCTGACCTTTCATGGTAAAGAGTATGCTACTGCTTCTGTCAAATACTATGTCAATATTACTACACTGATTCACATTAACAAAAGTTACATTTGTGGTTGCCTTAATATAAACTTGTAGGTCTATATCAAGCTCCATCCAAATAACTACACATCCTGCTTTAGATTTAACATACCTATATACTGCTGGTACAGAACAGGTAAGATTTCTTCTTATTTCTTCTTTCATTTTGTTCACCAATATCTTGCCTCGTTCCCTTGCAGTATTTGGCTCATGTGCATGCAGACCCATACGTTCTTTGTGCAGACCCGACGAACTCACAACAGTATCTTCCACTAGAACAATAGTAGCCTTTCAACCTTCAATGCACTTCCAATAGATTTTACTACCACAAGCTCTATTAATACGACAGATGTACTGTTCATAACACATTAGCACAGTGTGTCAGATTACAATATTTTACAAGGACAATTACAAGTACCACATCCCAGCAAGTTGTAGAATCATTTCAACACTGATAACGAATGATTAAAATTTCTATGTCACAGTTTTGTTGTGCTGATGGATAATAATTTAATACATAAATTCTCTCTTCAGTGTAGAAATTCCCTCCTTGCATCTTACCGCCATCTTAGGCGAGATGGAATTAGGCGAGATGGGAATTCCCATCTCGCCTAAAATGGAGGACATTCTTATCATCGAGACATCAGTGGCTGATAAACCGTTAGGCGAGATGGGATTAGGCGAAATGGGAGGACACCGTTTCCAGAGATCTGGTTCGTGATAGTCCCTCAAAGGAACGAACTTCCTACCTTAAACTGCTTCAGTCACCTATAATTCACGAAAGCTTGTATGTCGTAAAATCTTCAGAAATAGGTACTGCCATGTGATAGCTAGATGTTAAACTGTATAAGGAGAGGGAAGGTTAGAACATTATCTTGGGCATCCCGTAAAATGAAGAAGAAAGAGAATAATATTAAAAATGAAAAAAGGAAAGAAACATTCTTAACAAATGTAAAGTTCTTTGCAACAATAATCTTAAAATACAGGAGAAATTGGTGGGAATCGAATACGGGTCTCCTGATTAGCAGCCCATCCATGGATCCAAAACACCAAACTACCAATCGGAAACAGTTGGTTTTGAAATGTCTTATATCCTTGCCTGTATTCTCAACAAGTATTACAGCAGTGTGGTAACATCTAGTTAAGTGGGACACCGAGAGATGGCAGTAGGTACAACGTGGATTTATTTCGACGCTCAAGCTCTCTAGACCAGTGGTTTCAACCGCCGGTCCGCGGACCGGTCCGCAATACTATTCTTCTGGTCCTCGGCGAATTAATACATTTAATTATTTAACACTTATTTTGTAGACTTTTAGAGTTCAAAATTCAGATTAAAGTTTATATTTCTTTCTTTTTAAACAATTAAATCTGGACATGTGCTGATTTCTTTTGAACGTCAGATGAACCGTTAACTTACTGGCGTCTTCCCGGTCATCGAAAGTATTTGCCGGTAGTTTGCCGTCCGTGAGTATTAAAAGGGTGAGAAACTGCTCTAGATAATTCTTCTCCTTCCATCAAATTCAGTACCTCGCGAACGCAATTTTTTTTTAAAGAAAATATTTAACCGTAAAATCCAAACCAGTGGCTGGTTGAATATGAAACTTCCATTGCTGTTAGTGACAGTACACAGTAAAAAAATATTTGTGTTAATTCAACACAATGCGGTGTTTCAGCGTAACTACCAATTTTTGTGTTAACACAAAACACAGTGTTGATTTCGGTAGTGGAGAAAATAGTTACAGCTGCATCAAGATTTGAACATGGGTTGTTGAGTTAGAAGTCCAGAATCTTACCGTCTGTGCTAAATCGTCAGACAGAAAAAACACTAGAAAAAATACAAGATGCTGCAGCGGTAAATTTTTTGTCCCAGTGCCGAAATCAACACCGTTTGTTGTGTTGATTTAACACACACAAAGTGGTAGTCACGCTGGAACACCGCATTGTGTTGAAATAACAGCTATTTTTTGGAGTGTAACAGTCTCAACCTTCTTGAAATATTCTTTTGTGATAAAGTGCCTACAAGTGGTTACTCAAAATCGTGAACTGCAAGTACGTACTTTCTTACGGGAGAGAGTAAAAAAATGTTAAGAATTATTGAAATTTTCTAGTTTTTTCTTGAAGTTGTCAGAATTTTTCTGTGCACCCTGTACAAACAATATGGGAGCAATATTTTGACATCACCAACGACACACAGATATATATCATATAAAAGAAAATGACGTCTTTATGTTAGTTAGTTACTAGAATATGACTTGTCAAAAGCGTTTTAGCTATGATAATTATTAACAATGAACATCTCGGTAACATTTTTTTTTATTCGGAAAAATACAAAAAGATGAGTCTCTTAAACTTCCTCTTAAAGACCGAATAGAAAAATAATTACCAAAATCTTGACTGGTACTATTTTTCTTGAACTTCGTGAATTGAGATGGAACGCGTCAGCAACTTAAAAAAACATTGCGATATCGTAGAGTTTCTTTGAGGGACCCGCCCGTTGGTACGAGGGTGAATAAAATATGATTGCAACACTAACAATTCTACTACTTCTACCGAAACAGCAACAACAACTACTACAGGTGCTAATACATATACAACTTCTGCTAATAGAACAACTACTGCTACAGCCCAGAACAACAACAACAACAACTACTACTACTA
>JAGDQP010076072.1:0-10096 GCA_022664845.1 Lepisma saccharinum
GTTATACAAACACATTTCAGTATTCCTAGTCACATGTTCCAAATACACATCATATAATCATATACATATAATAAAAATTAAAGGATTTCATACAGATTGTCCTTAAAATTTACTTTTGTATTGACATTCATTTCTAGTTTTTTTAGGCAAGTAAATGAGTTTATTTTTTTATCAGTCTGTATAATATTTGTGTCCCTTGTACCATACCTGGGAACTTTGTATACTCTATTTTCTATTACGTATTCTGATGTATAAATATTCGTTAAAATTTTAGTTAAATCATGGCATCCGCCTTTTTTCTTCTATTTTTAAGTATTTATAATATTAAAAAATATTTCAAGTCAATTGGAGTTCTTGTGTAATAATTCATTCCTAATTTGAAGCTAAGTCGTCTCATAAAAAATGATTGTACATTCTCAATTTTCTGTACAAGGGTGCGAGATAAATTATTCCATACTACTGATCCAAATTCTAATTTGGGTCTAACTAGCACTTTGTACAAATATATATACGTGGCAGCCTCTTTAAAATTTGACCATTTATTGAATATAAATCCAATAATTATCCTTGTCTCATTACATTTTTTTTAATATTATAATTAAATAATAAATTACTATCATATATAATTCCTAGATCTTTTATTCTACTAAGCACTTCAATAGTTGTATTTCCAAGATGATAAGTTGTTGGGAGATATTGCGTTTTTCTAGTGAATCTTAAATGTTTTGTTTTTACTTTATATATAACCATTCCATTATTGTATGCCCAAACTGAGATCCTATCAAGATCTTCTTGCAAATACCTTCTATCTTGATTATTACTAATTTTTTTCATCAGTTTTATGTCATCTGCATAAAGAAGTATTTTGGAGGTTTTCACATGAGATGGTAGGTCATTAATGAAAATTATAAACAAAAGTGGACCATGGGGCGAACCCTGTGGTACACCATTTAATATTTCACTCTTACTAGACCTGGCATGACCCAATTTCACCTCATACGATCTATTCTGTAAATATGAATTAAACCATTTAATGTACAAGGGCGTTAAGCCCATTTCTTCAAGTTTACACAATAGCAACTTATGATTCACAGAATCGAAGGCTTTAGATAGGTCTATATAAATAACACCAATTTGGGATCTCTCATTGATAGCGGATGCAATATAATCCGTTGTTTCACATAAATTTGTTACAATAGATTTATTTTTCAAAAAAACATGTTGTGAGGAATGTATAATATTTTTTAAATTAATGTACAAATGATTATGAATTATAGTTTCAAAGATTTTCGCTATAACACTTATAATAGAAATTGGTCTGTAATTTGCAGGATTTAACTTGTCATCAGTTTTGTATATTGGTACCACAAAACCATGTTTTAATAACTGTGGGTAAATACCAGTTTTCAAAGAAGAATTAAAAATCACCGTCAAGTTTGGTGCGATAACATCCGCACAAGCTTTCACTATATAATTAGGTAAATTATCATAACCTAATGAGCAATTTGGTTTCAATCGAGAAATTACTTTAATTACATCTGCTTTCACTATATATGGTAGATGAATAGGAGTTTGATTTAAATCCAGTCTTTCCTGAGGATCTCTAGTCACTGATATTCTGTGAAATTGAAGATCAAATACTTCTCTAAATATATTTGCAATTTTTATGGTGTTATCCTCACTTACACCTTTGTAGTAAATTTCTGTAGGAAAGTATTTTGCTTTCGAACTATTAATTTGTTTCCAAAAATAAGTTGAATTTTCTTTAGCACTTACTTCTAGGATTTGAAAATATTTACTTTTTAATTGTTCAAACAATTTCTTAACTTGTGCTCTTAAGCTTGAAAATTTCTCATAAACACTTTGTACCCCCGAACGTTTATATTTAACGAATAATTTTGTCTTTTTATTTATTAACTTTTTGAGTTCTTTTGTTATCCATGGATGCTTATTTTTTCTCACATCTTTCACTTACCTTACAAGGAATATTTTTGTCAAAACAAAACTGAAGATTTTTGTAAAACTGGGCTAAATGTTTATCCGGTTCCTTCTGGTCTTGCTCATTTTTCATAGTTTTTTTTTAATATCTATGTATAACTGATAAAAATCCGCTTTCTGAAAATCATAAACAGTTTCCTCATTAGCGGAATTGACATTACTTACCAACTTATTGCCCTTGTACAGTTCAATGAGCAATGGAGGGTGATAACTATCGATTTTGATCAACGAGGAAACATTACAGTGCAATCTATGGTCCTCAATATTTGTGAGAACTAAATCAAGTACATTGAAAGGCAGGAGTTCATTGTATGATTTATTGTGTTGATGCAAATTCAAAGTTTGGGAAAGTTCTAACACGATTTCAGCCTTTTTTCTTTGATAATACTTATTCGTGACTATAGTTGCATTATTCCAGTCTATGCCCGGTGTATTGAAATCCCCTAATACATTAAATTATTTTTTTTACTAAGGAATAAATTTAAAATCCAGTCACAGTATTTTCCTAAGTCATTGGTATCAATACTAGGAGGAAAATAGTGCAATCCCAAAGTAATGTTATAATTTTTTGAAATGTTGACTTTTAACAACAGTACATCAAGATCAAGAAAAGGTGTTTCAATTAGTTCATATTTTTTGCAATTCCTCCACCTTTTGCCTTTTTAGTTAAATTCAAATATCTATCCTTTCTTATAATATTATAATTATGAGATATTTGCTGAAAGTACACCTTCTCTGTTTTGAAAAAAAGTTTCAGCAATGCAAATTATTTGATAATTATTGCATTGAAGTTCGTCCATAAAATTATGTATCTTTGTATTTAATCCATTAACATTTTGGTAATAAATGAGAACTGAACTGAATGCCTGTCTTGTACCCATGTTCACGTGTATTTTTATTCACAATGTTGAATTATGTCTTCCTTTAATTTACCATAAAAATTTGTAAACAATACCGACTTGTGGATTATTAAGTAATTCATATTTCTCCTCACTTACCGATACGTCAAAAGATGAGTATGAGTTATATTTGGTTTTTAATTTGACACATTTTTCGACATCCACCTCCGATATATCCTTAATATATGATTCAACTTCACTTGGTGACACTTCTGGCGCAAATCTTGTAATGAACATTGCCCTTGTCCTGGGTTTATGATTTACCTTAATTTTATCACTAATTTTTTCCCCTTGTACCAGAGTACTTTTAGCACCTACATTCTTCTTCAGATTTAAATCACCTGAACGCTGTACAATACCACTGGTTTTTTTTGTGTGTGTGTGACAAGTGTCCAGACTGCATCAGATTCATTTGTCTTGATTATTTCACTAATTTCTTTATCACAAAAATCAATATGAACATCGTTATCAATTGCACCCTTGTTCAGTTGAGGCAAATCCCCTTGTTTCCCAATTGCTCGATTACTTGAGATTAAAGCTGATTCTATCCCTTCCTTTGAATGTTGCCGTGTAAACCCTTGTACATGAGCTTGCTGTTCCTTGTTCACATTTAAGGCCCCTGAAAAGGTCAACGGGGTTTTCTTACCTAAGTTCCTAATTAGTTCAGACAAAACCAAATTTTCTTGTTTTAAAGAAATTATTTCAGCCTTCATTGCTTCAAAATTTTCACCAAGTTGTTCAATGATTTGAGACAAATAACTAAGTTTGCTATTTAAATTTGTATCGCAGTTAATACATTCACCCTTGTTCACGTTATTACCACTCACCGTTTTGTTTTTAATTTTCGAACTGTCTGCCGATTCAGAAATAAAAATATCTTGGTTCACTAATATTTTGAACATGTTTACCATGCGTTAGTGTGAAGCTGTGCCATCGTCTTTATTCCTTATACAAGACACATTTATAAGTTGATATGCCATTATTCATAAATATATCATATTCCGTTTTGCTAAGATTCAAACACGTCTTTAAATGAAATCTATTTCTGCACATCATACATGGCAGAACCAACTGTCTGCCAAAAATTGATTCTCCGCACAGCACACATGAATTCTCTGACGGCACCATATTCGTGACGAGAATAAAAATAACTATAATTAAAAATATAATTAAAATAAATGAAAAAAATAAATGCAACCCAATTTCATTAAAATGGACCTTAGTAATCAAGACAGAACCATTTGTTATAAAATTATAAGTCCCCTGCGGCCCCAATATTTCTCTTCACCCCTGATCAACAACTTTATTCAACATCCCCCCACGTTAAGAGGTAATCGAATACAATAACTAGTAGATAAATATGGCAAAAATCATATAGAACCTATTATACTCATAAAAGAATAGGTCCCACCAAACATTGCTTGATCTTTACCTAAGTATGAATTTCCTAATAAAGCCCCAATTCAAGCCCCCATGCCTGTGATAATTAAAGCCCCCATTTTAAGAGACAATGGTAATACTACCACAGGAGGGCAAGAAAATAATAACCATCTCAAAGTAGCTCCACCTAAAATAGAATCCTCAGTTAGACCTAATATCCCCCGCGCCATGGTTAAATTGGAATTGTCCCCCGTCCCGTGGCAGCTTATACCAGCAACACCCACCACAGTCAAATAGTAACTTAAACGAACAGAATAACACACAGTGAAGCCGGTTGAAAAAAATAATAAAAAAGATCTAACTAAATCAATTCAGGCTATAGTCCCAACTTCCAAACTCAAATCCTTAGAATAAAACCCAGCCAAAAAGGGGACTCCGCAGAGAGTTAAATTAGCCGTATTTAAACAAGACAAAGTTAACGGCATTTGACTTACAAGTCCCCCCATACATCGGATATCTTGAGTATCCCCAACTCCATGAATAATAGCCCCAGCACACAAAAATAATAAGGCCTTTAAAAAGACCATGAGTTAATAAATGAAAAAAAGCTAACATAGAAAATCCCATAGATAGAATTATTATTATTAGCCCCAATTGGCTCAAAGTAGATAAAGCAATAATTTTCCTTAAGTCATATTCATAATTGGCCCCCCACCTGCCATAAATGTAGTCAAACCAGAGAGAAGTAATAACACCGGCCCTATAAAACTATCACTTAAGATATTACTAAAACGAATTATTAAATAAACGCCAGCAGTGACTAAAGTAGAAGAGTGAACTAAAGCAGAAAAAGGCGTAGGGGCCGCCATCACCGCAGGTAACCACGCCGAGAAAGGAATTTGAGCTCTTTTTGTTTTCCCAGCCAACACAACAAAAGTAATAATAATTTTTATTTCATTCCCGCCATGTAACTCCTCACCCAAATAAAAAATATAATTTCAACTACCATAATTTAACATTCAAGCAATTGCAAGTAAAATACAAACATCCCCAATCCGATTAGACAAAGCAGTTAATATACCAGCATTATAGGATCGTACATTTTGGTAATAAATTACTAAACAATAAGATACTAAACCGAGACCATCAAACATAGTAAAATACTAATAACATTAGGAGAAATAATAAATAACATTATTGACAAAACAAACATAAGTACTAAAAACATAAAGCGATTAATATAAAAATCTCTACCTATATATTGTCCTCTATAGTAAGTAACTATACTAGAAATATATAACACAAATCTCATACAAATTAAAGACATTCAATCTAATAGAATAGTCATAACAACAGAACTTCTATTAATTCTAACAACTTCCCACTCAACAAATAAACTAATGTCAAAAATTATTAAAGCGACCCCCCAATAAAAAAAAGAAAAAAGAAAAATAAAAAGAAACACAAATAGGATATGCCCACATCACAACCTAAGGGTCATTACTAAACTTTCCTTAGCGCCACAAATCAAAATTTTAAATAAACTACTTAAGTCATTAATCAACAACTTAAAACCATAAAAAACTTGGCCCAACAAAAAGAATTAAAAGATTTAAAGGAAATCAATGAACAAATAAAAGATAATACTCGCGAATGCTTCCCCTCCCCCCACCAAGAATACAAACCAAAATAATACTTACCATGTTGGGTATAAGAATATAAACATAAAGCATAAGCAGCTCTAATTAATGATATTAAGAACATTCCGCCCATACTTAAAAAAGATCACCCAATTACATTATTTAACAAACTAATTTCCCCTAACAAATATAAACAAGGGAAAGCCACCATATTAGCAATACTAAGTAAAAATCACTAAAAAGATATTCTAGGCATAAAAGACATTATAATCTTATTGATAAATAAACTCCGGCTACCCAAACGTTCATAAGAGATATTAGCTAAACAGAATAAACCAGAAGAACATAATCCATATCCAATCATTAATATTAAAGCCCCCTTTAGTAATATAAACGCATTGTACAACAATATGAATTCCATTGTAGGGCATTGTTACGGGTGAAATTGCTAATACACCAGCAGCGATACTTTCAACTTAACTACAACTAATAAGGATTATATGAAATTATCGAATTTCTGCTGGAACGTAAGTAAAAAAGCAATGTTAATGCTATTGTAGTATGTTATTTGTGCTTTTAAACTAATAAAGTTGAAATTTCGTTTTGTTTACTAAGTACAATGCATCTTTGGTAGAATACAACTCCTGTAAGACATAGTTCATGAAATATAATGGTAAATAACTCGACTCATATGACTGCTAGTTGACCATTGATCGTTTCACAATGCATTGTAGATTAGAACACATAAATACCAATACAATTACATCAAGTGACTATAATGATCAAAGCCCTGTTCCTAATGCATGACAATTCAAACCTAGAATGTTAAAAAGCTTATTTTCCTGTAACATTTTAACAAACAAGATTTAACAAAACATGATCTCACTGGTACCAGTAGACTCGGAAATAATGAATGAAATGTACACGATTTGCTGTGAAAGTACTACAGTAAATTACCGTTGAGAGCATCAAATTTGAGGAACTAAAGAATTTTCATAGTGCTGCCATTAAAATGAAACTTCTTGTGTTTTAGGTTAGTTAATTATTACATGATCAGACAAGACAAGAGCAATTCGACGCCCTTTAGAGTTTCAAATCAATCAGTTTCTCAATACTTCATTGATTAACGTTAGTAATATAAACGCATTGTACAAAAATATGCATTAGATTGTATTGCATTGTTACGGGTGAAATTGTTAATCACCCAACAACGATTCTTTCAATTTGACAACAACTTATGAGGATCATATGAAATTATCGTATTTCTGCTGGAACGTAAGTAAAAAAGCAATCTTAATGCTATTGTAAAATGTTATTTCTGCTTTTAAGCTAATAAAGTTGAAATTGAGTTTTGTTTACCAAATACAATGAATCTTTGGTAGAACAGAACTCTTGTAAGACAAAGTTCATGATATAACTTGGCATATAACTCGATTGATATGACTGCTAGTTGAGCATTGATAGTTTCGCAATTCTTTGTAGATTGGAACACATAAATACCAACACAAGGACATCAAGTGATTATAGTGATATTAGCTATGTTCCTAATGCTTGTCAATTCAAACGGAGAATGTTCCAAAGCAAGTTAACTGTAACATTTTAACAAACACGATTTCGAAATGCATGATCTCACTGGTACAACTAGACTCGCAAAGAAATGAATGAACTGTACACGATTTGCTGTTAAAGTACTACATCGAATTACCGTTGAGAGCACCAAATTCGTTGAATTAATGAATTTTCAGAGAGGTGTTATAAAATGAAACTTGTTGTGTTTTATGTTAGTTAATTATTACATGATCAGAAAAGACAAGCGAAATTCGATGCCGTTTAGAGTTCCAAATCAATCAGTTTCTCAATACTTCATTGAATAAGGTTAGTAATATAAACGCGTTGTACAACAATATGAATTCCATTGTAGGGCATTGTTACGGGCGGAATTGATAATAATCGCCCAGCAACGATTCTTTCAATTTGACAACAACTTATGAGTATTATATGAAATTATCGAATTTCTCCTGGAACGTATGTAAAAGAACAACCTTAAAGCTATTGTAGTATGTTATTTGTGCTTTTAAGCTAATAAAGTTGAAATTACGTTTTGATTACCAAATACAATGCATTTTTGGTAGAATAGAACTCTTGTAATTCATAGTTCATAAATATCTTGGCAAATATCTCGAACGATATGACGGCTAGTTGAGCAGGATAGTATCGCAAAGAATTGTAGATTAGAACACATTAATACCAATACAATGACATCAAGCGATTATAATGATCTAAGCTATGTTCCTATCCTTTCAATTAAAACCGAGAATGTACCAAAGCAAATTAACTGTAATTTTAACAAAAACGATTTCAACATACATGATCTCACTGGTACAACTAGACTCGGAAAGAAATGAATGAACTGTACACGATTTGTTGTGAAAGTACTACAGCGAATTACCGTTGAGAGCATCAAGTTCGCAGAACTTTTTTTTTCAGAGTGGTGCTATTAAAATGAAACTTGTTGTGTTTTACGTTAGTTAATTGTTACATGATCAGAAAAGACACGCGCAATTCGATGGCGTTTAGAATTCCAAATCAATCAGTTTCTGAATTCTTCATTGAATAACGTTGGTAATATAAACGCATTGTACAACAATATGCATTCCATTGTAGGGCATTGTTACGGGCTAAATTGTTTATCGCCCAGCAACGATTCTTTCAGTTTGACTACAAGTAATAAGGATTTTATGAAATTATCGAATTTCTGCTGGAACGTAAGTGAAAGAAGTCTTAATGCTATTGTAGTGTTATTTGTGGTTTTAAGCTAATGAAGTTGAAATTGCGTTTTGTTTACCAAATACAATGCATCTTTGGTAGAATTGAACTATTGTAAGTCATAGTTCTTGAAATATCTTTTGAAATAACTCGAACAATATGACGGCTAGTTGAGCATTGATAGTTTCGCAATGAATTGTAGATTAGAACACATAAATACCAATACAAGGACATAAAGTGATTATAATGATCAAAACCCTGTTCCTAATGCTTGACAATTCAAACCGAGAATGTTCCTAAGCCAATTTTACTGTAACATTGTAACAAACCTGATTTTAACAAACATGATCTTACTGGTACAAGTAGACTCGGAAAAAGATGAATAATTAGCACACGATTTGCGGTGACATTATTACAGCGAATTACCGTTCAGAGCATCAAATTCGCAGCACTAATCAATTTTCAGATTGGTGCTATTAAAATCGAACATCTGGTGTTTTATGTTAGTTAATTATTACATGATCAGACAAGACAAGCGCTACAGGATGTCGTTTTGTGCTCGAAGTCAATCAGTTTCTAAATACTTTATTGAATAACGTTATTAATATATACGCAATGTACACCAATATGAAGGACATCAATACAAGGACATCAAGCTATTATAATGATCTAAGTAAGCTATGTTCCTATCCTTTCAATTCAAACGGAGAATGTTCCAAAGCGAATTAACTGTAACCTTTTAACCAACACGATTTCAACATACGTAATCCCACTGGTCAAACTAGACTCGGAAAGAAATGAATGAACTCTACATTTAACTGTGTACTGTACAGTGACAACATTTTATTTTAAAGTCAATATTATATTTAAAATAATCATAGTGAAATTTATTTTACATTGGATAGGTTGTCTTTTATTTCTACCCGAGAATAACCTTCGCCAGATATAAGAATTCTTTTAACTTCAGAATTAAAGTTCTACATTCTTAAACCTTTAATATTATTTGGTAACATATTGTAAAATTTTGGACCCTGATACTTATATGAGTCTTTATATTTAGTTAACCTAACTTTTGGGAGTATTATATCATCTCTATTTCTAGTGCTGTAAGCATGAACATCTGTGCCAGTCAGAAATTCGTCCAAATGAGCCTTCACATAGATTATTGATTGATATATAAAGGCCGATGCAACAGTCACTTTTTAAAGCAATTCCTGCAAGTTTCACATCTGGGAAGACCATACATAATACTAATTGCCTTCTTTTGTATCTTAAATACAAGCTTCCAAACGGGTGAAGAACCCCAAAATATTACACCGTAGTTTATATGGCTATGAAACCATACATAATAAACCATACATAAATATTTTAATGAAATACATCCACGTAGCTTACGTAATAGATATAAGCTTT
>JAGDQP010076073.1:0-10096 GCA_022664845.1 Lepisma saccharinum
TGGGGATCCTAAAACCCACTACGTCCACCGCCACCAACCTTAAGGCTGTTGCCAGCTCGCGCCAAGTTCCTTTGTTCCTGTTACATGCTGTCACCAAGGAACTTGGCTCATCCGTCTCCCATTTCACACCTTTTTAGGGCTAAAGAACTTGGCTCCACTTTTTGCACCTCTGGTGTTTTTGTTCGGATTCCAGATTACTTGAAGCGCTAAAGGTACTTGAAGTCCTGTAATAGAGCGTTCAATTTGTTTGGACAATCGTTTCTTTGTTACAGTCGAATTTGTGTTTACCGAGTGTCCTTCCTCAGTTGGTAAAGCATTGGCTTCGCCTTCTGGAGGTCCTGGTTTCGATATCAGCGGTTGCCCTTCCTGGCTGAGGTTTTTCCAGAGATTTTCCTTAGTAAAACCAGGTGTATATGCTGGGATGATGCGTTTAACTTAGGCTCTGACAGACTCCTTCGTTTATCCTTCCCGCACCCCATCCCGACCTGAGACACATTTTAATACGATGAAAGTCTTAAGAGCATTTCCCTACCTCATTATGGCAGCTTTAGCTAGAATTGGATCAATCATTCCTACGTAATGTTCAAATAAGTTATCATTAATTATGTCTCGATACCAAATATATGGGAGATAGTGAAACTTTCTAATATGGTTTAACTGTTAGTGAATTTGAATTTACTTACGGTCTTTAGGCATCTATGACTCAGGCCGAGAAAGATCGGGGAAAGAGTGTGGGAAGGAGTCGGCCAAGGTCTAAGTTCAAGGTACTATCCCGGCATTTACCTGGTGTGAATGAGGGAAACCCTGAAAAAACAGGATGGTCGGTCGCTGGTACCGAACTCAGGACCTACCGTATGGAAAGCCAACACTCTACCTAACTGAGCGAGGACAGTTTACGCCTTATTGGTTGAGCTCTACATAAACATACGAAATTTGAAGGTGGTTGGTATAAACGTTCTCACGTGAGACGTTAAAGTAACTTTTAATAACTGAGTCTTGATACCATGGAAATGATAATTAGCTCAAAGTTCTGCACTGCGGCTAAAACCTAAATCCCAATTTGGCTAATTGTGACAACATGACTTAAGCAGTCCACTACGAAATAAACTAAAAACCATTTTTTTTTAGAACTTGTTAGTAAAGAATGTAAAATTTTCAGTAACTAAAGTAAATATATTATGGTTTTCAAAATGTCTTATATAAATACACACTTTCCAACTTAAATGAAGAATCTGAGAGCCTTGACTGCGTTTCGATTGAAAAAGAAAAGAGAGTCTCAAAGTTTTCTGTGTGGAGCATAGTGAAAACTTCTTTAAGTTTTGACTTAAGCTGTCGCATATTACCCGACAATCTGTTTTCTTTAATGGAGTTTCCAGTGGTCGAATTCTTGAATTATGGCATGATATGCATTTATATAGGCCTATATATCAACTATTTCTTTACAGTTAGTGTTTTTTTTTTATAATAGAGTCAAAATCCTTGAGAAGTATAACATTAAAAAAAATTTGAACCGAAAATACTAATGTTGAATAAATATAAAGTGACAAAAGCGAGTTTTACGTGGAAAATAACGGCGAGGTGAGCAAGGTGAACAGATTATGATATTCCATTACATCCTGAGATTGGGACCTCTAGTTCGAAGACTATTAACATTACTGTGTTCAATGTAATATTTATCGACACTTCTAGACACATGAAATGTTAGCAGGTGAATCAATAATAGTTGGCATTAGTTGTGACCCCTTTCTTCCCCCCCCCCTCCCCCCCCAAAAAAAAAGCACGGATCACACTTTTCTTGTCTCAGAAGAGAGTTCCCCACAATCTTACCGGTAGACAGCTAACCTTCGTCCTTTCCCAAACTGTTCAGACAGTCGTGCTCGTGAACGCGTTTCTTCCTCATACTGTGCTTTCAAATTCAATCTTCACAAAATTTTAGTAGCTGGGTATGCCTTTTTCTTCATCAGAAATTTCATAAAACAAACCTGCTTTAAAGTAATGCCTTGTTTAGATTACTAAAATGGTTACGATGGTAAAAATCATGGTTGAAATAATTTGAGTTAAGACTACGGAACTTAACTTGATTATCGTGCTTATACTACCATTGTCAATAAAGAAACAGGTTACGGGCTTAGAGTAAGGAACCTCCTTTTTCCATACTCTAAGGTTACACGGTAGAGGTTTCAATTATAAAATACTGAACACAAATGAATTGATTGTAGCGTAACATTTTGTAGATTAGTTCTGCCATCATTCTTTTATACTTTAAAAATGATACGCACCACTAGGATGTTATATATTTCGATAAACAAAGAAATAAACTCACCAAGTGAACTGCGCTGAACGGCCATCTTGCATTTAGATAACTAACGTAAGAAGATAACCGTAGTAACTTGACGCTAGTTAAAATTGTAACCTGCTTTAACGGTAACTGGCGTTTACATTACTAAAATGATCTCGGTTAACGTTTACTATGGTAAGATCTTAATAATGTAAACAAGGCATAACAGAGTGCCAAATTCGTTTACACTGTTGCATATGCGCCATCTACATCATACTCGCAAAGGATTATGGTACATCCACCGACAGTTTCATCTTGATCCTTTGCGCTTCTACTAAAACATAGTGCAGACAACTTACTACACCTAATTAGTATCATTAATGAACAAGCTTCAAAAGGAGAAAATTTTTTGCACCTCCAAAGTGATGACAAATAATTCAACCACACCAAATAATAATAATACATTCAGATTCATAGAAAATGGCCAATAGAAAAATTACAAAATTCGACAACTGCACAACATATAGTAACATTGAATAATTCTCTGTAAACTGCATAAAATATTGATTAAGTTTTGTCACATGTCACAAGTTTTCAAACTTACAGTATTTTTTCCCAACTGCCATTGTTCTCTGAATCTCAGTAGACCTTAATACAGAAGCTGTCATGGCGAAATTACGGATAAGCCAGTAGATCAGAAAACCAAAATTTGCTGGTTTGATTCCTTACCAAAGATTTATTTTCTGTTTGTAAGGTGTACATTTAGGTATGCGGCGAAGAGGGATCAAGCCCACAAATGTGTCAAAATTGAGTTTTACATGGAGCCTTTCCAAAGTGGTCCATCATATGATGCTATCTGTAGACGTCAAGTTCTATAGCATATTCTTTTACAAATGTTTAAAAAGCGCGATTGGGTAAGAGAGACCATTAGAAAATCCAAGAAACCTCATTTTCTTAAAACGAGCCCTCTGTTTTAAAGTATCACACAAAAGTGGTAGCCATCCTCGGACCATTGCGTTGAATTAACACTGGTATTTTTTTTCGCGTACACTGCGCTTAAAACAACGATTTCTTTGGGCCGCGGTGGCTAAATGGTATAGTGCTCACCTTTGATGATTGGAGTCGTCGGTTCGATCGCTGCCGATGCCATGCGGGTTTTGTGGTGGATAAACACCGTGTGCGCGATTTCCTCAGGTCTTTGTTCCACCAATTCATCCATCCGGAATGAACCAAAGTTGCCTAAAGGCCTTAACAATTAAATTTAAAAATTCAAATGAAATACATATATTTAAAAATAATGTATTTTGAAGTTTCATAAAATCTTGCTCATGGTTCCTTTCATCAGATATTCGAATATCCAGTTGTAGGAGCTGCAGCAATGATAATAAGCAAGAAGCAGTGCTGTAAAATGAAAAGACAAAGTAAGTATGCTGACATTTTGTTCTTAGAAACAATCAGGTGTGAATTGCAGGATATACACTGGTACTCGACATATAACCATCCGACGTTTTAAACAATAGCGCGCTCACACTTAAAAAGCCCTGCCGCACACTAGGCTACTGGGTCGCAGTTGATTCTTGTGCAAGCGACTTGTTCGCTCGATTTATAACTACGTCTGTTTCTCGTTGATTCTGCTATTGGTGTTGGAAGAGTCTATGGTCTCTTCTAACACCATAGAAGTGTTATGCGTCACACATTTTTTCACCGATCTCATTCCATGCCTTCTGTTCTATATTTCTGTTACTATATATTTCGACGAGATAGAACAGTCAGTAGAGTGCTCAGCTTGTAATCGGGAGTACGCGGGTTCGATTCCTGGTGCCGGCCATCGTGACTCAGCTTTTCCCTGTTTTTTCTTAGTCACACCAGGCAAATGCTGGGATGGTTCCTTGAATAAATCTGATTCCTTCAAGCTATTTGATTTGATTTGTTTTATTGTGTAATCACTTATAAGACTAAGTTCCATTTACAAGTGATATAGTGACAATCTGCATGGAGAACCGATGGTGGTTTGCCATTGCCTTCCATCGGTTGAAAATTAACGTACTTCGAACAGGACATACCGGGATCGATCTTAGGATCCCTTGATTTCAAGGCAGCGAGCCTTACCACTCACTCACAGGGCACACCCTTCCAAAATCCTCTCCTGTGTATTTATTATTGTTAATATATTCAGTGGAAAATTGCCGGAATTGGGCTGTATCTGGAGATTGTTAACTACTGTAATGGGGTACACACGTACTAGGCAATAGCAAATTCCATGAGACTCCTACCTCTCAGGTCTAATCGTGGCATTATTGTTGAAAAGGAAAAGATTAGTGCGAACTAACACTCAAATGTGTATAAGTGATGTACCCTCTTAAATAAGAGGAGGAAAGTATGTAAGGTTATGTATGAATTTGACTTTAATTTTTAAGGACTTTAGGTAACGTTTAGCTCAAACCGAAGGTTATGTATGAAAACAAAGTAAAACATTCGACGTAAAAAGGTTTTAAATGCAATTGAATCGATACAAACTTTATTAAATATGTATAAAAGAACAAAATGAACTCAACATAAATTTTAGGTTTAAACCCAGTGGCTGACATTTCTGACTGAGGTTTATTTCCGAGGTTTTTCATAAGTCACACCAGACAAATGCCAAAATGGTGCCTTCAACTTAGGCCCTGGTTAACACCTTCCCTCATCATTTCCTCTCCCATATTCCGGCCAGAGTTTAGATGCCTAAAGGCCATAAATAAAGTTCAAATTCGATATAAATTAAATCTCAGGTAGATATATGACCAATTAAATAAAAAAAATTAGCCCACTCAGAAATGTGTGCTTGATGTCGCAATAAATTAATAATATAATCACTTCCACTTATTTTCCATAAGTACTCCTTCTTGCTCAGCTCTATTACATCTTTCCGTGTCAAACATGCTTATATTGCCGCCACTAGCAGTCGAATCAACTGAAAGGAGTACTGCGCATAACACGTTTTCTGCCCCTCAACCGATTCTAATGAAATTTTGTATGCAATACTTAGACTATATGAGAGTTCCAATAATACCACTTTCGGTTATCATGGAAAGCACGTCCAAAACTGACCACTTCAGGATTCTAATTTTTATAGTGTTGTACAAAATAAATTGTGACATCTCGAGAATGGCGTAAGCTTTCAAATCCAAATTTCGTATGGCAAGTACTAATATAATGAGCATGTTACAGTGTAAATCGAAAGACTACTACATCTTTAACCGTTTTGGTGATAAAAATTAGTTTTCTTAAGTAAATGTTCAATTTTACTTATAAAAAATGCACTTTCCCCAGGAAACTCAGTGTTGTTTCACCATCAACCCCCACTAGTTAGAAAACGAAACTTGGCTCAAATTATCTCAATTGGGAGTGGTTCACATTTATTGCAATGTTTTTACAAACTTCATTGAGTCTCGTTGCTGTAGTAGCATTCTACTGTAGTTGAAGCCCTAATAGTATTCTCCTGTAACAGTTTGAGAATTTGGTTGGACTAGGTTCAATTGTATCTTTGCCATGCTGAATGCATCTTTACCGAGTGGCCATGACTCAGGTCGTAGAGTGTTGGCTTCGCATTCGGAAGGTCGAACAGTGTGCTGAAATCGCCAAAAGCTTGTCAAAATATGGAAACATTGTACAATTTGCATGATATGTATACATAGGTTTCGGAGGTCGCTGATAACGATTATGAAGTCAAAGTTCAAAAATTCAAAACGGCGGTTCCAATGTGGAGGGCAAATTCCTAGGTATAATTTCCAGATTTGACAAATCACCAAAGCGTAGGTATTTTTACTTGAATCGTGCATTTCCAAAACGTTGTAAATGCCATTGTTTGGAAAATACATTTCATTACAAAAACACGTTGTAAACACGTCGCCGTGGCTTAGGCTGTAGCGCCTCTGACTACGAATCGGTCGGCCCGGGTTCAAATCCCGGCCAGGACACTGGAGACTTTTCTCGCAGTGTTCCCATGCCTGGCGCTCCGAGGTCCACTCAGCCTTCTATCAGATTGAGTAGCAGAGTGTCATTGGTACTCCTGGGCACCTTGAGAAGGTAAAGGCTGTCGAGCGTATGACTGACCATACAACCTCACTTCGTACCGTAGGTCAAGAAAATGTGGAGCGCTACCTCCACACACCCTATGCGCCGTTCACGGCGGGTACGTATCGCACAGGGGATAGCTTTACCTTTTTTTAACCTTTACCTTCACTCTCTGGATTTGCTTCAATTAAATGCCCATTGGAAAAAAGAATAATTCGAATTTTGCCCATTGGTATATATAATTCCCAGGTGCAATGTGACGTCATCATCTAGACTAAAAATCCTGTAACCAGAAAATGTGATATTGGATACCAAAATGATTTACAAGAATGCTTTATTTAATAGAAATTCAAACTTGAAATAATTTTGGCATGAAAGGGTTCGTTTTGATAACAATGGAATTTCAGAACTTGGTAATGTATCTTTCAACAAAGGAAGTACAATCTAATAGGTACTTAACAGGTAATTTACACATCTCCATATCTTTCAACAAAGAAAGTACAACCTAACAGGTAATTTACACATCTCCATATGTTTCACAGGTAATTTACAAATCTGCATAGATTTCAACAAAGATACAAGTTACATTTTATTGTATTGCCATGGTAAATCTCCGACTTGAGTTGTGAAATAGCTCGATAAATACTGCCTAACATCAGCTCCCCTGCTTTGATTTGAATGCAATGAAACACTGTCAAGAGGACACTCATAAAAGGTGTCAGTAAAAACGAAATGGACCGGAGCAAACCGGAACGCTGTTACGGTTCGTGAATGTCTGGGACCTTCCTGTTCCGTCTCATCAATATGGTAATCATAGACAAAAAAGAAGAATAGTATGTTAATGAAGGTAAAGCGTTCCGTTTCGTGAAAATTTCCCATTTCGAGCCCAGGAAATTATGCAATATACAGCACCACTTTACTATGCTATCACAAAATTGTTCACTTAATCGGGAGGCCGATTAAATATGTGCCACTTGTTGCCTAGAATTCCGAAGGTGCACTCAACAAGTCTACGTGCTCTCGAGTGTCATAATTGAAAAATCTTTTTGCAACTGACAAATCTTTTTAGCGTACGAGCGTAATAAGTTTTTAGACAAACCGAACGCTTCATCAGCTACAACGTAAAATGGTATAATTTTACCACTGTCATCACCAGGCAAGGGTGATAGGAATATTCAACATGTTATTTTCCAGCATACGTCCCATTTTCGATTCTGTGAAAATAACGAAATCGCTCATAGATCCAAGAGATCCGACATCTATAAATAAAAACTTGTATTCTGCATCCACCCATGCCATCAATACTTGAGAAAAATACTTTTTGTAATTGAAATATCTTGAACCTGTATTATCTGGCTTTACTAGTCGAATATGTTTGCCGTCAAGAGCTCCGATTACGTTGGGAAAATTGGAACGTTCATTGAATGTGTTAGCTATGTTCATCCAGTCTTCTTCTTTTATTTCATCCGGCATGTAAATTGATTGTAGTTTTCCCCAAATCTTGTCACAGCAATCTTTGACAATAGATCGAAGAGTAGAGGGTGCAATTAGGTATGCATATGATAGACAGATAGAGCATTGAAGCTAATTCCAGTTGACAAGTGCCTAACGAAAAAAGAAAAAAAAACAGAGTTAAGATGACGAATGTATGCAAGATAATATTATGCTTTCAAGTCCCTCTTATGATTCGTTCAACTTCGATTAAATTTGAGCCATTAATTAGAAAGATATCTTACATAATCGTATTCAAATAATCGATTTTTAAAGAACCATCATCTTGAATCAAAATGGCGGATGAATGAACGAGAATTTCGAATCGCTGTTTCAAGTGGGTATATATTTTACGCAAAATCGTTTGATGCTCGCGTGGATCTTCGTACAAAGTGTGAAACTTTCCTTTCAATAACCTAGAACTATAAAGAGGATGCACCCAGTATTGTCTACGTTTTTGTTTCAGTTTCTTTTTTCGTCGAACAACAAGAGCACAAAGCACTGCAGTTTCCACGATATCCATTTTCCACAGAGTTCACAAGAGATCTGCTCAGTGCTATTCCAACAATACTTCTGTTCAAATTTTCCCGCCGACAGATTTGTCCCCAGTGTTAGCAGGTATCATGACAAAACAGTTTTGTCGTTGAAGTGTCTTACATCGTGCACGACAGTCGTACGACTGTCTTGTCGTTAGTGTGCGGTAGCCATAATTCTCCAACTTCTGAATAGTCATTGTATTCTTATGGACACAGAAGAAATTATTCTTTCTGACTCTTAGCTATTCTAAGTAACACAATTTTCACGAATTTAAATTCGCCGTCTTTTTTCGACAAATGCTCAATTTAGTCGAGATTCAGAGAACCACAAAGGCAGACCTCGAAGACAACCTGCAGTCCGCGGACCATAGGTTGCGTAACGCTGGCTTATGCTGTACCGACATAAACAAGGAGCCCCTATATTATAGTGCCACCAAGGCCATGAAACCACCATAGAGGATGTACACAAGTCTTACGCAACACAGTTTGGAAAACACTGCTAATCACGTTGTATTATGAATTACAAGAAAAGGAAATAGGTTTATAATATTTGTACACCAGAAGCCAAAAGGATTTCCTACACAAACCAAAGGAAACTCTTACAGGAAATTACTTAATGGTGGCGACAGAAATTAGAATAGTTAAAACAGAGCGTAATCAAAGTCAAAAGGATTTACATTCCGTAGGCTATAGCAGAATCATGATTATGTTCAGAATTACCGTTGGATTAATGATAGGATTGGCGCTAATGTCCGAAATGTTTGCATATGGTAAGAGACAACGGATTTCCAAATTACCTGCGATGAAACCTCCTGTTGTAAACGGTGTCAAGAGATGTCTTAAAGGATATCGTTTGGAGAATGAGAGAAAAAGATGGATATGTTACAGGAAAAGCTATAGCTCGGTAAGATTAGCTATTGGTGTTCTACTTTTTCTTTTTCTTAATGTTTTTTATTTTATTTTATTTTGTTTATTTGTTTTATTTTTATTTATTTATTGTAAAGAGTACGAATATTCCAAACTAAAAAGAAAGACAATGAACTATTTGAATTTAATATATTTCATTTATGGTCTTTAAGCATCCTTGGCTCAGGTCGGAATAGAGTAGAGGATGTGATAGGTAGCTATTTAAGGTACTATACCGGCATTCGCCTGGTGAAACAGGGAAATTCTAGAAAACCTCAGTCAGGATAGTTGGCCATGGGGTTCAAATACACGTGCTTACCCATTGCTAATCCAGAGTCCGCGACGATGAATGTTTTGAACATGAAGAGACATCTCTTTCGTTCCCTTCGCTAGCAGTGTGTTCTTTATCACAAGAAAAGGTGTAGACAAAGATATATGTTTATATAACAACACAAATAAAGATTGGTGATAGATATAAGAAATACATGAACACCATTCCGCAATTTTTCAACACTAAAATCTAAATGTGATATGTTTATAATCACGTTTGTGAAGTTAGCTCCCATCCAAAACCAATTAAGACGAAACTTAGCTCATTCGTTAGGGAGTTCTTAGGGAGGAATAGGGAATATATTATTTTCGTTTTGGAGTTAAAGATAATTTGTTGATGGTGCCAGCAAATATGACGGATGTGTGAAATTAGGCCACCAAAGAGTACCAATTATTATATTTCGGGTTGGTTTTGTCTGCAATCCTTAGAAAATTGTTAGGGAGGAATAGGGAACATGCTAAATGCGTCAGCAAATATGGCTGATGTGTGAAGTTAGTC
>JAGDQP010076074.1:0-10096 GCA_022664845.1 Lepisma saccharinum
GAAGTATGAAACGAATTTTTAAGTCCATGAAAATTATGTTTATCTGTCTCGAAATTTGAATAATCGACGTAGAACGAAAAAGGCGGAAAAACCTGCTTCGATTAAGTCTTAAACGTACATTGCATGTGTTCAATTCCGGAAAGATCCCTTATAATGTAAGCTACCGTTACAGGTATTGAAACTGAGTACAAACATGAACATGAGATGAAACTGAGAGAAATACACATAAATTTATTCGTTACTGTTTCTATCAGAGACAAAATAGCACACTAGTGTCCAACCCATGCTCTTGTGTTATTTCAATATGTATTTGTCTTTGATGACATTCAACAATAAAATATTTATCAACTTGAAGAGAAAAGCATTTTAATTATTCGGTATTAGTAATTTAACCATTATATTGTTCAGCTTCATTCCATATAGCACAATTTCATTGATCTAAACAATCTCTAATAACAATAAAACCCACGCAAGAAGCTATTTATAAATACATTAGTTTCATACAAGATATGCATGTTTTCGGTATTACTGTACATGCATGTTACTGTACACATGCACAAATATCAAATTATGTATATAGCTGATGTAGGGGCACTCATTTCTTTGCATTCTCTCTCTATCTCTACAAGTGGTTACCACAAAGACAATTACTTGATTACTTCCGATTTAGTCAGCCTAATATTACAACAGATTTTGTCTAGCTGTTTATATAATTGGTATACGTAATACATTAGTTTCTTTATGTCATTTTGAGTTATGGCAGACTACTATATAATAATTTACTTGTGTGTGTGTGTGTGTATGATGAGGAAGAGGATGTGTCTGCACATGAATACGTGTTCAATCACGAAATTTGATGAGTGTGTAATAAAGAATCAAATCAAATCTTAGTGTGTGTGTGTAACACATATTTCAACATATTCCTGCACATTAAGTGATGCATGTTCACAATTATCTGATTGCCAAGCTTAGCAGACGCCCACATATTTTTAACATGTGTGTGTGTTAGCGTAATGTACAAGCTATTTTAATCTCTCAATCAAGTCATTGACATATTGAATAGCATGAACTCTCTTTCCATTACTTTGTATGTAATGAAAGAATCTTGATACAAGAGGTCCAAAAATAACACATAATTTTATGTGGAATAGACCTACTTTTACCATACATTTCATTGATATGAAAAACTATACTTCATATACAAGAGTGGATCAAAAAGTCAGGGTAAGTGGTTTTTAACCCCTTTAAATACAAGTAACTGTGAGCAAAAGTACGTATTACTTGCTGTATCACTGTGTAGATAATAATTTTTGTGGCTGCACCCCAAGTGCATCTCCACTGCATCCTTTACTTCAGCTTAAAAGGTAAACCTGCAACCGTGCAGCGCCTAATTCAGTGGCGGTAGCGGTTATATTCAAATTTGCAGCCAATTTGGTCACTATGTCAGTCAATCTTCTCTAATCAAGGCATCCATCTTGACAATGTGGGATTGTATGTGTGATGTTGATAGGAGACTAGATCGTCGGTTGCACTTGTTCTTTCAGTTTTAATCTTCATACTCCACTCATAAAGACTTTTACTTTTCTTTGATTCATAATGCTTGCAAGTCAACATCCGATGTTTAATTATTACAGCACGTTGTTCTTGATGGTGCCGAACCCCGGGAGCCTCGTGCAGACCCGCAACGGAGGATCCATGATTCTGTAATTACGGTTGCAACTTGACTAACGGTCAGACGCAAAACTGTGCGCGTTCGAACTACAAATTAACTTCTCTCTATTCAGGTTACTGCGTAATCTAAAATCTGCCTTTAGTTCTTGGGTCACCCTTGTTTATTACTATTTTATTTAAATGGTACAAGTTAATTACTGCACTTTCAAACAAACATACTTTATACAGCTGGTATTCTGGATTCATAGCTTGGACTACCACTAGCCAAAGTAATAAGATTTACAAAGAGGGTACAGTTGTCACACACAGTATTGATGATGATGATAAGCGTTCTGGCCTTCCTTTCATGTAAATTAATATTATTTGTGCAGATTAAAATATTTGTTCATAAGTTTAGGCTGCGGTGGTAACCTAGATAGCCCATAGGATACACTCCTGACTTTTAAATATTTTTGAACCTTTTCCCTGGCTTTTAACTGGCTGCAGGGTCATTCCATGTTAATTCATCCACAGTCTCATATTCAGCTGAAATTTGATGTGAGGCTTTTGTTAGTCATATAATGGAAAGGTCTCAATTATTATTGCAATCTGTTAAGTAGTTTATAAATAACAGTGGTTTGAAAGAGTGTATAATGTTTGCTCAATGCACATGATTGTACTGCTATGCTACAGAAACATCTGCACAGCACCAGAACGAAGAAAGCAACACCTTCATACTTTCCATAGTGTTGCGGCTTAGCATGAGGCATTCACATATACTTTTATGGAAGGGTATCTCTTGTATTTCCTGCAGTAAAAATTGTTGAAGTTAGATTCTTTGTTTCACACTTTTTCCGTATGTAGTCAATTCGGAAAAGTCAAAAGTGAAAGAAGGAATAACAGGAAATATACATTTTTGGAAAGAGGATAAAAAGTACTACAAACACAGAAGAAATTGGAAAGGTGATTTTGTCCTCCTTTAAAAATAATGAACAGTTTGCATATGTATCCAACAAGGGTATAAAGTCTTCGTGTTAGCTATAAAGTTCTATGACACATGGTAATTCAAAATTCCCAGTACAACTTGGTAGCTCACAAACCGACATGAACCATTGTAATACACAAATGCGGAATGGTAGATAGGGGATACATTTTGGAGTACATAATCAACGTAGCTACCTACCATTTTGAAATCCACCATACTATATGGAGGTCAAATTTTCCAAATGGCAAGTGGGTCGTGTGACTTATCAAACAACACGATAATGTTTCCAGAAAGTTTTATCAGGTGTCAGATTTGATCTACCTGTTACGATGTCGCGGTCAAGGCACGGAAAGAGTGCTGCTGGATAAATGGACATAATATGCACTGCAAATTATCAGTGAAGATAGCTCCGACACCGTAACAGGTAGGTCGAATCTAACACCTGGAATTACTTTCTGGGAACATTTTCGTGTTGTTTGATATGTCACATGGCCCAGTTGGTATTTGAAAACATGTCCTCCATCCAATATGGCGTAATGATCATGTACTCCAAAACGTAGTCCATCTCCACCAGTAGACATTTGTGTACTAGGATGATTCATTATCTTGCGGGTTTGAGAGCTACCAGGCTGTACTGGGACTTTTGAATTACCCTGTGCCATTGAACTTCATGGTTAACATGAAGACTTGATACACTGTTGGATATATAAGCAAAATGTTCATTATTTTTAGAGAAGGCGAAACACCTCTCCATTTTTTCTGTGTTTGTAGTACTTTTCATCCTCTTTCCAAAAATACTTTTTCTTCTTTTACTTTTGACTTCTTGAAATTACCTGTATACTGAAAGAATGTAAAACAAGGAAGCTAATTTCAACCATTTTTACTGCAGGTAATACAAGAGATATCCTTCCATAAAAGTATGTGTGAATGCCTCATGCTAAGCAAAACACTGTGAAAAGTTTGAAGGTCTTGCCTTTTTTCGTTCTAGTGCAGATGTTTCTGTAGCATAGCAGTACAGCCAGGTGTATTGAGCGAGCATTATACACTTTTCATACACTGTTTGAAACCACTGTTATTTATAAACTACTAAACATATTGCAATAATAATTGAGACTTTTCCATTATATTACTATCAGAAGCCACAAACCAAATTTCAGCAAATTCAAAGATTGTGGGTTACATTTTCCTTGTTCGTTGGATGATTTGACATAGAATGTCCCTGCATTTTGAAAACAGGGCGTCCTGGGAATAGCGCTACGGGACGAAAACTTCAAAATTTTTGATTGAAACATGGGTTGATTTTGCTTACTTTGGGACAAAATATGAAATTTTGAACAACTTATTTAGGAACCTTGTTTTGACATCTCATATCTTCAGCAGTTACAAGACCTAATTTTGTAGGTCAACAGTTAACTTCCAGATTAGCTGTTGTAATTGTCAAAGCTACGAGATATCAAACGAGTTTCCTCTAGAAACTTCAAAATTTAATTTAAGTTTCAAGGAAAGCAAAATAAATCCCTGTTTCAATAAAAAAAATTCGAAGTTATCCTTCCACAGCACTATTCCCAGGGATGCTCATGTTTTCGTAAATTTTCGCGTATCTAATTTCGTAATTTCTTTTAGTTTCGAACCTTTATTTACTATTCTATTTGAATTATAGCATCCGAAAAGTACCGAAAACCAACTACATCATATTAATGACCTACTAATTACGCTTGTAGCCAGTGTGCGAATTAACGGGGGGATGCCCGGGATTTCCCCCCCCCCTGGCAAATAAGTTTCCCACCCTGACAAATTAATTTTCCGTCCCTGCCAGGTATACATTTCTTTCCCCTAGAAGATGTTTCTTTCCATCAAGATTAATCGGAACATTTGTATTTGGCAGAAGGTAAAACTATTTCCAGGTAAGTAACGTCCATTTTCAAACTAGTCCTTGTCCAAACGCTATAAATGTTGGTAAATGACAAAAACACTTCTTATATACTTTTTATTTTTCAAAACTAGGGCAAATGTGCAGTCGTACGAAGTTGGAGAAGAATTAGTTTACCAATTTTTTTACCTTCTTGCAAAAAGATATTGAAAAAGATAAAAATATATACAAACTTTACTTTTAATTATGATTCTGTATTTTATTTTTTATGATAATAAAATTATTTTAAAGAGGGTTTGGAATCGCAAAATCTTACTAATATATTAGAAAATGATAAAATGAACTCAACAATGCTAATATCTCAATTTCAAATTTTTTTAACAAGTACCCGTTTGAAAATGGGTGCCTCATATGAAATTTTACTAGCAGCTAACAGGAACACTTCATATCTCGGGGAGACCAAATATGATAATACTTTGTATGTCGATAGAAGACCTAAAAAGAAGTGCATATACAAAATTTTAGCTGCAAAACTGAACAGGGAAAGAAAAGGGAGCCCGAGAAAAGAAAGTGTAGAGTGCAAGTGTACCATACAGCGGGATGGGAAAAATCTCATTGCAATAAAAATGGGGGAAGGAAGTGCACCCTAGTGGGTATTGATGAATACTAGGTAGGAAGAGCTATGCGTCACAAAGGATATCCATCATGACCGCCATCTTGAAAGCGGCCATATTGAAACGTGTGAAAGTTTGAAATAGGAAGGGGGTCATGTGATATATCAGTCTAGACTGAAATTTGACTGGAAATGCATAAGTATACGCTCAGGTGACAGGGATTTCTTAATGTTATTTTTTTTTAGAACTAATGCTATTTGATGTTGGTAAGCTAGCAAGATAACTTATATCCTTAGAGAAATGATGATACTATTTTATAGTTCTATTTATAAAAATAACAAAATAATTCATTTAAAAAAAATAATAGTCCTATTCCTAGTCTTTTGAATATCTTTTGGGTCCATACGATAAAACAAGCAATATATTTAATTTAGTAACTTTATGTTATTATTACCAGATTCCATTTTGTTTCGAATATTCTAACATTTAAAAAAGACAAAAACTAAGAGAAACCTTTAGAAAAGGAATTCCACTCTAGGGGCATAATTAGTTTTCTCTTTCACTAGTCTATAGCATTAAAAGAAACGCATTGAGCTTTTGTGTTTAAAACTAAACTTTGATTCGTTTTTTTTTACTCCTTTCAAATAAAAAAAAAAGAATTTTAAAAAACGACATTTTGTGAATGTAAATTTATGACAGAAACGACAAAGCCCAATAGAGGACGAACAAAGAAGCTTAATTACTACTACTAAACAGTAGTACTACAACTACTACGCCAGTTTATTCATGTTACAGAAATACACTTGAGCGTTTTTTTTCTTTTTCATAATTGTGCATAAAGTTATACGAACGAAAATAATGGACATTTTTTAGAACATTTATTTTCCTGAAAGATAGATATGAATGCCAGCAACTACCTCAGTTTAATCGAATGATATTTGCGAATTGGTTTCTCCTTCAAGCGTGCGCACGCACACAGATGTAATATACATACATACACAACCAACAAGGTTCATTCAGCACAATCAAAACTCTTTGAGCAAAAAAAAGAAAGAGGCCCTTTTGAGACTATGAGTTGCTGTTGAAAATATAATAATAATTTTTAATTTGTGTCTCTTTTCTATGGAAATTGCCTTACGCGGTACATATTCATGTACAAAATTTAGCTGTTGTGCGTCTTCTCTTTCCTGCAAAACTAGAATGCCAATCATTATTCTTTGTGGAAAGAACTTCATAACATTTTAACAAAACTTAGGCCTCGAGGTCCATTCACAAAGGTCAATTGTCTATCTCGTTACTTTAGAAACGGCCAGTTGGAAACATTGTTCAATACTGTTACCCTAATTGAGTTTCTCCGGGGAGTTTTGTGAGAACCTACCAGCCAAGTAGTAGCATTATATCTCAAATGGAGGTCCTTGATGGTCCATTTCGGATCTTTTACGCCCAGAAGTTCCACATACCAAGCGACGCCACTGCTGGGATTGAGTTTAAGCTGGTACTATAGACATCACAACGGTCTTGGAATGCAAATTCGATCCATTCAATTCGTTATTGGATCAAAATAGCTCAAAATGGCAGTCTTATAAAAATGCAGTCAGTAATTCCAAACGTACTGCAGTGTACTTATAAGAGACGGCATATATGTAACTGAATGGTAGAATTATCATAGCAGAAAGGTTGTTCACAGTGAGCACAAATCCTAACAGCTCCAGTGACTGGCTTACAAGGACCATATCCGATGTGACTTATGTACTGTAAAAGTACCATCCATGGTGTCAAAACAGTACTGAACCGGAGTGTGGAAAGGAATAGGCCTACCGTCGAGATAACTGACTTTGTAGAATGCATATTTGATTATTTTTCTGTATTGTTGTGCAACAATCTACAAGCGTGAGACAATAGAGACTACAACTTGATTACAAACATGGCAATGGCATTTGGACGAGGACGAACTTCATCAAGTCGTGATCTCTAACATACTTTTGCAGTTTGCTTCAAAACGATTCAGAAACATGATCATGTATGCATACGACAAAGTCGAATATCTCAACAATAAACCTACCCTTTTCCACACTCCAGTTAAATACTGCTTTGATACCGCGAAGCACTTGAATTTCTTTGGTGGTGACTGTTGGAATTCATTGTCTGATGTATGTAGTACACGGTTTCTGTATTTCGACTTCTGGGTTACTTTTGGTTCTTCATCAGAATATTCAAAACTGTAATCAGATTTCTTACTTTGTCATGCCAGATGTTATTCAAGACAATGAAGTTATTTCTTCAACGATGTCTTAATGGATTGATGATTCTCTCGGCCATGACACAATATTCACTTGTAATGTACCCTTTCAAGTGGCCACACCTTTCGTTGATCGATAGCTATGGGATTACCCATCCGCATCCTGTGAAGTAGAGATGAAGAATAAAATAGATAACATAGAAGACAAACATAACATTAGTTAAACAAATAAATCTCGACGTCAACACCACTGTATCTCGGCTCCTCTCTCAAACATGGGATTCAGATTATCTTTCTGGTGATGCACTTTCGTTTGAGTTTGGTTTGATTCTCCGACTCTATTTTGTCGCACGAAGGCTTCCCTTGAAGGTGAGATGTGAAATGGCATAGCAATGGATGTAGATCCTGTCGTGATCTAAATAATAATTTTAGAAAAATGGAAGAGAAATGTAAGTTCAAATTTACGGGGACTCTGTTACCCCGGGACTCTTCTCCGAAATTTATGAATTTTTATTGTCTTTATGTAAATACTTCCTTCGAGTGCATTTTTTTTTTTAATTGTCCTGCCCCTTTTCTCCGTACTCTTCATGCCTTATTGTTAGGAACTTTGCGGCGTTGAACTTTTCGTGCTCTCTGTGTGTGTGTGGGGGGGGGGGCGACCCTGTCTCAGTACGTTCACCGCCTGGAAGGAACACAGTTCAAACACAACAGTGAAGAATAAAATCTCTGCGCTACCTTCCAGGTCAATCGGTCGAAATCATGCCACAGGGTCAGGCCGAATCTCAAGCATAGAACTGCTTCAAAACTTGACCTGAATCATCCGACTGACCCACTGACTTTCTGACTCGTTTCAGCTCTGGTATTAACTAGGCCCTGGTCGAATACCTTCTACTTTCCTCTCCCCCACCATATTTCGGCCTGATCCTGATATGCCTAAAAGTCGTAAAGAAAATTCAAACTAACTACTGTTGAATGAGAATCTCAGTGTAGAAATGTCCATCACTATGATCAGAAATGATACACAAAACAACTGCGTTGGAGCCCAGTCGTGGGATTGTGCATATATGCTACCGCCAGGCTTCAGCAGCAAACATCCTATTTGGATGATCAACGTTCCGTTGGGAAAACTGTGACGACACTTTTGCAACGACCCTAGTAGTTCATGAGTTGAAAGTTGCCCCCTCCCCCGGAACTCAGGTCACGCCCCTACAATATGTATGATCCATACAAGTTTGAACTCGTCTCGGCGAAACCTTTCCAGCGACACGTCAACCACCTTCTTAGCCTTAGTAGTTCCGGAGTTGAAAGTTGTTGACAGATGGACAGAGTACACTTACTGCTCAAGTCTAGAATTAAAGCAATTTTCTCAAAGTTACTAACATTTTCTAACAATTGAGCTTAATCCTACGTTTCTTCTAGTTTTGTGAACTCAGAATTTGATTTTTCTTTCATTGATGATAAGAACAAAAAAAAAAGTGTTATCAAATTGTATTTTTATGTAAGTGGTAAAAACTTTGTGGGGGAGAATATACTTTAAGAGAAAAAAGAAAGCCCAACGTCGTTGAGTGATCCATCCAATCTAGTCACTTCTCTTGACTACTAAAGCCTGTATCTGACGTGGTGGTATGTTTTCTCCCCTCACAACCAGGCGGCTCTAGTGCGGAGCAGAGGAAGTTCTGTGTAATCGCCCAATTACCGGACACACGCTGATAGTGGAAATTCGTTTACTTCAGATCGATCGGCGCGCAAACGGCTGAGCTTAAAAAAAAAAAAATCACTTACAAAAAAGGGAAAAATAACTCTGGCGCGCGGTTTTAGAGAGGACAAGTCTTCCAGGATTCTAGATTCTCAAACTGGCAACCTATGTCGTGAACAGGAGCCAATTACAAGGTAACATATTAAACAAGCCTCTGATAAAGTAATTAACTGTGTTGGCTACGGGGCTATGAGGAAACTTTGTGTACAAAATGTTGTTGCAACATTAAATGAAGCAATTTGCAAAGTTAATGCTTTTAATTTTTTTCTTAACAGGAAAAAAAAAAGAATCAACTTTTTAAATATGTTTCTTTTTAAAAGGATTTATCCCCCGTTTCTCCACGGTCAATTACATTTTATTTACCAAGAGAAAAAAATAAGATGATATTAACCAATATGTATTAAGATTTAAATTACTTTTAAAAAGAATTTATGAAATTAATGATCTTCGAAATTAAATAAGGAACATAAAAGTAGATTTAATGGACTCAAATTTTTATTAATCTAAATCAAGCTAAAGCCAATCTCCAAGTCTGAAAATTGAAAGGATTTTCTACTACACAAAATAAAAAACTAAACTCTTATTAATTAACAGTCTATTAGAGGCACTGCTAATTATTTTGTTGCTTAGAATATTTTATGCTTCTATTTTGTATTTTGTTAATATAATGTTTGTTTTGGTTTGGGAAAATATTTTTCTTAAGATTCCCCTTGAGTAATATTTTGCTACCAGGTGTCGCTAGTGTTGATATTAGGGCCCTAAAGAAGTTGGTGAGCTTCTAAGGACGGGATCTATTGTTTGTGGTAAAGTGAGCTCATCAAGTCAATAGATCCAGTGCAGTTGTAAACAGAATTGGTTATTCAACAGAAGTGGTTATATTTGGGCGAACCGGTGCGAACTGGCTGAACATCACCACTGCTGGCTCGGTGGGAACTGAACCCGTGACATAAATGGGGTGCACTAACCCCTTAGTCATTCCTAG